>JAOTRH010232977.1:0-10108 GCA_034768845.1 Heliamphora exappendiculata
GTTTTTTACTTTACAGTTATTATTTTATCATCATTTACTTTATTTTCATTTACTTTTCAGTCATTTAAGTTTCGGTCAATATGATATAAATCGATTAAATATCCGGTTAATATACAAATGGGTAAACTACAGTTACCTCCCCTAAGATTTAATCTTATTTCAGGAACCTCCCCCTAGATTTCTGAAATAACACCAACCTCCCCAGTTAGTATTATTAGCTGAACTCTGTTAACGGATATACTTATTTAACATTAATACTCTTACCCACATTTTCTCATCTTCTATTTTTTTCATTTTTTAACCTAAACCAATCTAAATCTTCCACAAACACCAGGAATACAAATAACAATAATAGCAAATCTTCCACAAATTCGGGAATAAAATACTTACTTCTTTCAAGTTTACGCACGCAATTGTTTTTCGACACTATTTACCGACGAGTGAGTTATGTGTCGCTAAAAAAATTGAAATTTTGCCAACGTATTTTGTTTTATCGTAGCCAAAAGAATATATTTATCCACTAAAAATGCCTTGTGTCGGCAAACTTAATCGCCTTGTAGTGACTTTACACTAAACATTTTCTTTCTTGGGATTTTAAGACCTCCACAAAAGAAACAAAACTCCAAGGGAAAAAAATCGAGACACGACAGGGTTCAAATGTTTGAAGAGCATATTTACCGGAACAAATATGATTATCACGATAAGATATTCATTTCATTCCTCCTCTATGTTGTTTATGGAATCCGGTTCTTTTAGGGTTGTATTTGATGGTTATTTATGAATTCCATCTGTATGGATATCATCATCTACATCAAAAAAGTTGTATGCTTTGGAAGGGATTTTGATTAATAAAAAAGGAATCTACTTCAACCGATATGCCTTTAGGCATGGCCATCCATTACATAGAAATCACACTTGGAAATGGTGGACAATTAATTAGAGCAGCAGGTGCTGGAACGAAACTGGTTGCAAAAGAGAAGAAATTAGCCACATTAAAATTACTTTCTGAGGAGGTTCTTTTGATATCCAAAAACTACTCAGTTGGACAAGTGTGGAATATTAGGTAACTCAACCATTTTCACTTCAGAATGTTATGCTTCCTAGGGATGGACAAAGAGTATAGCTCAATCTTTTAGCATGATTCATAACATATGACCATTTAACTCATTTATCCCTTTGAACTTAATTCTTGGAATCTCAAGTCTATAGGTTGGGAATGCATTTCAAGTCCCTTTTTGATATGTTCCACACTTTTTTCCGTGTTAGTTTTTTTGTCAAAACATTAACCAAATTTTCATCAATTCATACATAATGCATTCTAACAATCCCAATAGCGAGTAACTCTCTCATTGAGTTGTGCTTACAACATTATTTTTTCGTCTCTTGCCATTGTATAACAATTTTAGACTTTTGCAATAGCTGATATACTATTATAGTAGAATTGTATGCCTAGTTTCGATCTTTCGAATAAAGGGATATCTAACAATAAGTTTCTCAATCATTTTGTCTCTTCATTAGTAGCAGCTAGTGTTATCATCTCAGACCCCATTATAAACTATGCCAAGATAGTTTATGTCTTGAATTTTCAAAAAACAGAGCCTCTGACTATCTTAAACACATATCTCACAACATAAGTTACATCTGATCTAGTACAGTCAGTAGCATAACGAAGATCACTAATAATACTAGCATATTTAGACTGTCTAATATTATCACCAATGTTCTTAAATAACTTGACACTAAAATAAAAAAAAATGTAAGTAGTTTCATAATGTAAGTAGTTTCATAATGAAAGTAGTTCTATTTTCTCAAAATCTTTTTAATGCAATGACAGTGATTAAGAGAAATTTAATGTTCTTAGCGGGTTTTTTTTTTTTTTTTGGTAATTAAGCGAGTAATTTTAATTCTCAATATTACATTAACTTTTTTTAATTCTTCCTTGTCAAGTTCTGACTTCACATTAAACCGTTAAAGAGGGTTGTGAATAGGCAATTTCACTGTGATGGTGGACATCATTAAATTCACATGTTAAATGTGTATCATTCTTGTTTGTACGGATTTTTGTTAAAAATCAAATTTATGTTTCGTTTTTCAACGGTACGGTAACATTTACAAATTTTTTGAAATATTTATATTAAATACGTATAACGATGGAGAAGTTTTGTGTACTTTATTAATATATTAATCTTTTTATCAGCAAAAAAAAATTTTAATTTTTAAATTGGCTGAGATTGACAATTCGAAAATCAAGTCAGAGGCTACGGGATGAAATGAGACTCTATTCATAAATAACAGCAAATCTGTCCTAATTAATTTTTAAATTTAAAAATAGAACTCTATCTTTAAAAATCTTAAAACTGGGATCAATACTTATTCAAATATCTCAAATATGATCAATAATTAATTAATCATTTTGTTTTTAATTTTTTAATTTTTCATAAAAATATAAAATAAAATAAAATTTTTTGACTTTTTGAACATCACAAACAGAGCATAAATTAGTTTAAAACCTCAACAGGCAAAGGTAAAGTGCATGCATGGGCCATGGGCCCATGTGGCATCAAACACGGAGTAAAGAAATGAAGCCCAAATCCAAGCGAAACTTTAATTGGGATGGGCTCGTGCTAAGGCCTTGTCAAAACCTTGTAAAGAGAAATGAAAAATGAAAGAAAAATAGAATTTACCTAAGATTAGCAGTGGACGCACACAGGCGTGTACAAATGGATATTAAAAAATTAAAATAAATTAAAAAATAAATAATAAAATAATTTTATTTTAAAATTGTGAACAGTTATAATTTGTAAATTAGGTAATTAAAGAAAATTTTAATGGATAAAATCAATTGAAATTGTTTTGGTATTAAAAAAAAAACTAAGGGTCTTTTTGGTATACAAAAAATTTACACAGCTTCATCACACCAAATAGGTGCTCTCTTTTTATATATTGGTATAGATTTATGATATCTAAATGAAAAATTATACCTATTGACAGGGCTTTTTTTTTTTTTTTTGGCTAGATAATAGGTAAAATTTTAATAGGGCCAAATTGGTCTTTAACAACTTCTACCTATGTAACAATTATAGGAACTGATAAACAAGGTGCACTCAATTAATCTCTTTCAATTTCTTATTCCCCTCTCTATCCCTGGTGCTATACATTTCTCTCTGCGTTGAAGTTAGGATATTTCAGCTTGGGAAAGGGAGGCGGCAACATTACTCTAGTCTTCTTCTCCCTAAATCTCTTTCTCTATCCCTTTTGATCTCCCATCCTTCTATTCTGATCTCCTTCTCTTATTGGTTCTTTTTCTCTTTTGCTTTGTTTTGTGTGCATTTGCATTTTGTTTTATTTTATTTTATTAGTGTATTTTTCTCTTAATTTTTATTATCTGTTCTTTGTCAAACTATTTTTTTCAAGTACTTTTTTTTAACTCTATACGTCTACTAGAACAATGCAAGTAGATCAATGCCAATAACGTTGAAGTTGAAGATAAGCGACCACCTCCAGCCTTCAATTAGCCCTTTTGCAAGAGTTGGCCAAAGAATATGGTGTCATTCTAACTTGCGACCACCCCCTTGCGAAGAGATTTGTGGTGTGCTCTATATGGAGGTTCAGTTTTTCAATCCCCGTGTGGGAGTATTCTCCTTCGTGCTTAAGGTTTTTGACTCTTCTTTTGAGAACATGTATTGTTCCATCCGGTGTACCTCTTTAATCGATTGTATTGGCAATATCCAATAGTGAGTAATTTTTATCATATTTGTAATATTTTCAAGTCTACAGATATTTTCTGATAAAAAATCAAAGAAGACTCAAACCAGTCAAATGTTAACATGTTGGCATTATGGCTTCCTAAACACTGTGCCATTTTTACATAGTAACATTTGAGCATTTCATGCAAAACTACTCGACTTTTCATTCATGAAAGCATGTAACCACCGAAAAGCCCAACAGTGATAGTAAGAATGCGACCTAACATTGACGAATTAATCGTAGAAAGTCTATGTTCGATAAAAAATGGCTCAACAGATAATACTCATCTCTATGCCATCACTAATTAATGATAAATTTTGGCCAAATCCTTCGTTTAGGTTTGGTAACGTCAAATTTGTCATTTTTGGAAGAATTTGATTTTTCAATTCCAAGGGTTTTCCAAATCCTTTGAAGCCTAGATTTTCTCCAACAATATTATATTTTATTCTAGTTTTTAAATTTGTGCTTAACTAAAATATTTTCGCTTTTAGTATTATTATTTTTTTGACTTTCTTTCATTTTTGTCTTAACGGACAAGGGTTGTCTTTTCTTGCTTATTTCTTAGTACAGGTAGATTATCGTAAACTATAAATATGTGATGTATACTTTAGGGTAAAGCAGTTTTTGATTAATAAGAATTTTCTTAAAATTCTATTTTACTCGTGTTTGATATTAGAAAAAGTATCTCTAATTTGAGTAGATGTATGGGTTTCAATGTTAGTGTCTTTTTAGCTAATACGCTTGCTTACATCAGTCTCGTACGCTAGGGCTACTCAAAAAAATCAATTAATCTGCAAAATCAGTCTGAACCGATCCAAACTGGTGGTTCAATTTGGTTTTTTTAGTTTATCGATCCGGTTAATTCACAAAAAATGAAACCATATAATACGGTTTGATTCTCAATTTTAGTATTACGGTTTTAGTTTAGAACCGAAGCGAATCATTTAAATATGTTATATGATAATTATTCTAAATTTATAATCACACACACACACACACACACACACACACACACACACACACACACACATATATATATATATATATATATATAATTTGTGTTAAATTTTTCTCAAGTTTATAATAATGAGATGACTATTCTCGTAAGTTTATAGTTATATTCTTTTCGTAACTCCAAATAAATTTTACCTCTTTTATTCCGTAGTACCTCTCTATGAAGATTTGTAATTTTTATATGATCATGGAATTTACTTTATTACATTGTTAATTAAAATATCCATATTGCTATTTTTAGTGCTTTGGAATGAGGATTCGAAATCGATCTATTTTAATAGATCAATTCCGGTTCAGTTGCACTAGATTCAACGGTATATATCGGTTTCAAAATTTATTAAATCGGTAGTACTCACGATTCGATTCTCAAATATGCTAAGAACAAAGCCAATCCAATTCGTGTACACCATCAATGTCCACTCAATCAATGTCCACTCAATTCAAATGTTTTGAACTCTAAGAACTTCAAATCCCAAATGGGTAGAACCCTAAAGAGTAAAGACCACAAATCCTGCATGCATGAAAAGAACATGGGCCAAGCTCCCCTTTTTTTAAGCACGCGATATAGGCCTGTTTGTTTTAAATATTACATAAGGAGGGGTATGGGGTTATAAATAGTGTTTCAGATGGTCTATTCTTTTGGTAACTGGGCTTTTTTAAGAGATCAGTATGGGCAAGTGGTGGCCCAATTAATAAGCTAAAAGCTGTTACGAGGGGTGTTTGATAAAGTTACTATTAGTAGTTTTTAGTTTTTTTGTTATTATTTTTTATTATAAATTATAATTTTTTTTCAAATATTTACGACATTTACTATAAATTATAATTATTTTTTTTCTATTTCAGTTGTAAATTATAATTTTTACTAAACACTTATAATTTTTACTACAAATAATATTTTATAAATTATTAATTTTAATAATACCAAACACTTCCATCAAGCTAATAAGTCAAATGCTACCAACCCACAATAGGGAAATTAATAGGGTAAGGCTAGAATAACTCTTGGGTTGGTAGGGTCAAATCAATTGATAGATCTCTATGTTTTAAAATTTTAGATAGTGGCATCAAAATATGTACTAATATTAGTTCATATATAAATTCTTCCTCAGCCCTTTAAAAGAACAATTATTCAATGCACAGAGTTCAATTGGTGCCAATCGGTTGCATGTAATTTATGTTTTATTTCTTTTATTAGTGTATTTTCTCTTCCTTCGTCGTCTTTTTTCTACCACCTTTTTCGAGTAATTTTTTGAGATTTAGATGTCAATTAGATCAATACAAGTAAATCGACTATTTTTGGATTTTAATAAATTCTTTTGTAAGAGCTTGGTAAATACTACAAAGTTATATATTCTAACTAGTTATAAAAATAAAAATAAAAATAAAAAAGACAACCACGTGGAACTAATGATAATAATTGTCTTTTGTTTGTAATATTTTTTTTAATTGTGTTTTAATAATAATACCTGACGTGAATGTTCGTTGTCTTCCTTGTTTTGAGGAATATAATAGAATTTTCTCTTTTATGCATAGGAAGTCTTTAACTCTCTTTTCTTACTCGGAGGTGTCGGGAGGTTTTAGTATTTTAATTTGATTTTTAATTTTTAAAATTTTTTACTTTTTTGTTTATGTTTAATTCTTTTGCATTTTTAGTCCAAAATCCTTAAAAAGTTTATCTTGCCAATCAGCCCCTTGGTCAAAAGGCTATGCACCTGCAATGCAGTTGCTTGTTGAATTTACTCACATTAATTACGTTTTAGTAGTGTAAGGCTCCCAAGCGACATAGAGTAACTGTTTGTTGGTACGGTCAAGGCAAATTATTAGGTACTATTGAAATATTACATAAATAATATCACATGATATTTTTAATAAATAAATAATTATAATTTACATAATGTGAATTACATTTCGTCTCATAACTACTTAACAAAATAGAGTAATCATATTCTTACTGTAAAATTTATTGTCACTATATTGATTGAAAATACTACGTAAACTTATCATGTGGTATTCGGAAGCACCAAATAATTACTCATCAAGGCAAATTGATAGATCTCCCACTGTTTAGGGTTTTAAATAGGGTTATCAAGATATGTACCCATATTGGTTCATATATAAATTATTCTAGGCAATTATTTGATGTTTTGAACTTTTAGAACAAGTTCAGGTATTGCTTTTAACTTCACAACTAATAGTAAAATTAGAGGAATTTATCATTTTTTATCATTTGAAACTGCTCCTTAAAAAACCAAATCCAACACAAACACAGTAAATATTTTGGAACCTTTTCTATTGAAGTAGGAAAAGCCAACCATGCTACCATCAGAATTTGACTACCTATATTACCTTGACACCCATAATTTGAGCATTAAAACAAACCCCGATTCTCTGTTCAAAGGTTATCCCAATTCTCTGTTGGAAGGAAAATATATTTTGTTGATTAAGCTGGAAAGGAAATCATTGCTGAGAACATGTCCAAATAGCTTATAGGTGACCTACAGTTCAAGATAATTCTTTTTTCTTGAATGAATGAGTATATGCGAGTTTCGAGAGTAATACATTCTTCTCACATATATATGTGAGTTTCGCAAGTAAAATGTATAAGGAAACCTATTTTTCAAGTGAGAAGAGAGAGCATTGTTCCGACAATGTTGAATAATTCTTGAAAAATAAAATAATAATCTATGCCCAATAAAAAGACAATAATGCTTTATATTACTAGTGAAACTGTGTACATTTAGTCTCATACATATCAGACTCAACAAACAAGGGACATTCTCAGCTGGAGCTGATTACAATGACCTTACCAGCCAAAAAAAAAGGGCTCCAAACAGAGGGAAAGAAAAAAAACTACCATTACTACTAGCGGGTGGTAAAATTCCACCTCTGCCCTCTCCTGTCTCCTTGTAACAGAAAAAATTTAAAAAAAATTAAAAAAAAAACCCTCAAGAATAGGGTGTCCCATTAATAGGGTACCCCACAATCAAACTAAAATAAATAAGGGCCATTCAAAATTAGCCCTTTTTCATTTTTTTACTCTAAAGGCACAAGACTCAGACATAGAAACATACTTCTATATGCTCGTACAATCACAATTAAATCACTATTAGTGATTCACATTTAGTGTTTATAGACTTGGAATATATTAAACTCTAGCGAAAAACTAATGAGTAATTAGTTATCTTGAAAATTACGTGCCCTTTTGTATACGTTTACCGAATACCGTTATATATGTTTTGAGATTTTTGTGTTTTGAAATTTTTATATAATTCAACGATTTTCAATATATTGGGACAAAGTCACGTAATAATTGTTTTGTCAGCGAAACTGTCTACCACTGAAGGTTTGTCCAAAGGACCAGCTAGGTGGGGCGACGTTGTAAGAGATAAGGCTGCGACCACCGCTTACGGTAACCTTAAATGAGAGGGATTGTCCATTGAGGTAGGCATTGCTCTGCCAATTCTGGCCCCAATTTCTAGACATTAGCTGCCAACGGGTCCTGAATCCTTTGATGGCCACTGAGTGGACTTCGCCCGCACCGCCAACGTTGGTTATGAGGACCAAATTGAAGTAGGAGTGGCCGTTGATGGTGAATCTTATGCCTCCTCTCCTGCTGCAGGGTACCCTACAAAAACCACCCATCAAAGAAAGGAAGTTGGTGGTCGTTCCTTTAAACATTAATTTGAAAAACTAGTAATAAATCAAGGGGAGTCACTCGTTTTATTAAATCCACTGGTTGTGATTAATTGGGAAGGGGGGACCCAAGTGAGAAGAATGATGGGAGACATTAAACAACAACCTAAGCTTTCGTTTGGCTATTGGCCTTAAATCGATTTAAAGTCGACTTTTTGATTTTTAGTTTAAAGTTTAAAAAGTTAAAAAGTCTTATTTTTTAACCTTCAACTTTTAGTTTATTTGTTTTTAAATTTTTTGACTTTTTTCATAATAATTTTTAATTTTACCCTTTTACATATAAAATTACACAAATTTCAACCAAACAATTATACTCTAACTCATTTAGGTTAAAGAGCAATTATAAAATTTCACATTGAGCTATTTGACTTTTTTGGTTGTTTAAAAGTCACTATTTTTTTAACCAATCAAACGTTTTAATTTTCTAATTTAAAGTGACTTAAAATTAAAAAACAGACTTAAACCCAAGTTGCCAAACTAACTCTAAATGTTCAAAATTCAAAGAAAATAAGATCTTGGCTCATAGACCTAGAAAGGGAACGCTAAAAGCAACTTAATTTTAAGTTAAACTTTAATTTATGTTTTTACAAATTTTAAGTCAAATAAATTTTTTTTTTTAAATTGTTTTTATAAAAGTGCCTCTAAATAGTATACAGAAAGAAAATGTAATTTTGTCACTGTTGACTTTTCTAAAACTTAAAGATTATTAATATTTACTTTAAATCAGTAGCCGAAATTCAAATCATCTCTCTTTCAAAATTTAAAATTAAAATTGAAACACTTACAATATTTTATTTTTTTAATTTTTTTTTTATCAAAATATCATACTGTCAAACTCTTCTTACAAGGGATGACTTCCACTACAGTGGTGGGAGACACCCCTGTGAGAGAGGTGTGGCTGACTCTTTGATAGCATTAGTCATCTAAATATGTTGTAGCAGTAAATTTTTTAGACTGGCGTTTGAATTTATTTTTTAGTATAATGTTTTCATCAATAATTATTTGTTATTAATTGTTGTCTTAGTTTTATAATTAAATTATGTTAAAATATACGTAAAAAGCACATGTAAATTCACTTTGCTCTTGTTCAGAATGTCTAAAAAAGATTAATTTTTAAAATATTTAACTTTTTTTTAAAAAAATAAAGAGAGAAAAAGTTGTGTTTGAGATAACTTTTTAAGGGTAGTTTTTTTTCTTTTTTTTTTTTTAAATATCTAATATGTTTTTATTTTTTTTAAGTTGTAGTATTTGAGATATTGTTACAATTTTTTTATTATTAAGAACACAATTGATTTTTTAATTAAAAATATTATAATTATTTTATTCCAAAAAAAAATTATTACATTTTGAATGTATATATGTTTTTTTCTTGGAAAACAAATTAAAAAGGTAACTATATAGTTTTAGAAAAACCCTACAATGTTACCAAAAAGTAGATTTTGTCGTTAAAAAAAGGCTGGCATTTAGCGATAGCAATTTCTCCCGTCCCTGTCCCGCTTTGTAAGGTTTTTTTCGCCTCCGATAAAAAATACGGTATAGACGGTATTTGCATTTCTCGCCTTGTTTTTCCCTCCTCGCCCCCGATTATATAAAATAAATAATTTTTAAATATTAATATATGTATAAAATATATATTTTATAAATATAATAAGTT
>JAOTRH010232988.1:0-10108 GCA_034768845.1 Heliamphora exappendiculata
ATATAAAATATTATCCATTTAAAAATATTTATTCTTAGAAAATGAATTATGAAAATCATCAAAATCAAATTAAAGAGTCCTTGGGCTAACAGTTCTATGTTATCGTAATTAGGTAATCAGAACTACACTCAGAGTGTATGATGTCTTCATAGTTTGTGGCATTGCCATACAATCACGTAGTCAGAGCTATACTCACAATCTTACTGTCTTTCTCTAACTTGGGTAACTTGGAGTTGTACGTTCGATTTACTGATTGAATAAAATCAACCCACTTGCGCAACTCGGGTCACTCGAGTAACTCGAGTGGGTGAGTTCTTTTGGGCCTTTCAACTTAAATATGCTTAATCCTCTTTGTAGTTCATATTTGAGTTACTGGCGGAATGAGTTGCTCGGGTCATCACCCGAGTACCTAGAGTTAAAGTAGTAGACACTTATTGAGTGGAAATATTGTAGCTGAGCTATTGGAGGGGGGAGTAGCTCGGGTTATGAGTGACTCGAGTTGTTGCGTGGAAGTATTGTAGCTGAACTATTGGAAGGGCGAGTTGCTTAAGTCATGAGTGACTCGAGTCCAGGCCAAACACTTTTTTATAGTTCCATATTTCGATTGTCTTACCCGCCTGCTTGGTTAGTCCGGGATATCCGAGTTACTAAAGGGATAAGTAGCTTGGGACATCACCCAAGTATTTCAAGTCAAAGTAGACGATACTTGTTTGAGCAATTTGGCTACTTTATTCTCTTCAAATGATATAGAAGTTTTATAGGACTAGTATTCTCTCATTCCCTCTACTGAGTACAGGGGCGAGTCACTTACACGAGTAGCTCGCGTTATTGATCTATTCAGGTTTACTGATATTTTGATAGCCCATTTTATTTCAATCATCTACAGTTATAAATAAGAGGTATTATTATATTTTAAAAGTGAAGAAAATTTGAATAGAATAATATTTTGAAAATTTGTATTTTAATTCAACTTTTTAGCTTTTAACTTTGTTATTTTTCTTGACAAACAGGTAATCTTAGCTTTTTGACATTTTTAGCCAAAAAATCAAAGTTGCCAATAAAAATTTGAAGTCTCGTGGGTAAGGGACAAGTTGAAATTATAGCTTTAAGCAACATTTTGAGATATCTAAAAAGTTTAAATTTTAAAAGAATTATTTTTTAAATTTTTTTTAAAAATTAAAGTATTTAGAATAATTTTTCTTAGGTAGTTTTTTTGTTAAAATATTTTATTTTTTAGTTGTACTATTTGAGATATTGACACAATTTTTTTGTTGTTAAAAATAAAATTAACTTTATAATTGAAAATATTATAATCATTTTGCTCAAAGAAAAAATGTGTTTGAGTTGTGTATAGGTTTTTTAAAAAATAAAAAATAAAAAAAGATTGTCTGCTTTTAGAGAAACCGAACGGTATAACTTAAAAATTAGTTTTTTTTATAAAAAAAGTTAGCTTTTTAGATAGCTCAAACAAGAACTATTTTTATAAAATAACTAGTGATATTTTGATTATTAGAACTTGGAGTATTATATATTGGATTATTAGTTTAATATTTTTTGTATCGAATGTTGTTTGTTGAGAATAGATTAATTTAAGAACAAATAGTACGTTCTTTGTTTGACATCATTTTAATGAAATTATTATAAAATTATAAACAAGTGGGATATTAATAACTCCAAAACCATTATGTAATGATCCAAATGGACTATCGGTCTAATAATTTAAATAAAAAACCTGACAATGCAGTTCAAAAAGATAAGCCCAATTTATTAATAGTAACATATAAGTTTTATTATATACCCGACTTAATTTTTTTTTATTTTTCACTAATGTAAGAAAGAGTATCACAATACCCCAATTTAAGTACATAACAATTTCTTCGCATGGCACATATTTTATCCCCAGTTGAGATGTGAATAATAGCTTATTAAGGGACACATAATAGCCATTATTGTGCACAAGGTATATGACATGAGGACAACTACTAAGAATATGATGCGCTAACCATAAGATATAATCTAAAATATTAGAATACGTTGTGATACTCCATTATGTATCGGTGAAAAATAAAAAATAAGCTTGGGTGAGAGAAAAGGGAAAACCACGAAACGAAAAGCTTCACTCATTTGCTCTAACGGTTATTTAAGAGACAACAAGTGGAGTGCATAAACCCCTTTAAAGAGAGGGGTGAATACTACACAAGCTTGTAATATAATTAGGGGTGGGCTTAGTTTGAGTCGGTTTGGAATTTAACTCAGAACCGACCAATCAATATCCGTTCTAAAATATTGAACTAAGAATCGAATCGTTCATACTTTAGAATTAACCAAATCCGAATTGGGTTAGAACCACAGTTCAATAAATTCAAATATTGTTTTAATAAAATATTCTAAAGTAATAATATATGCCTTGTTCTATGATTGGCTTAATTTTTTGTGTAAAATTTCTAGTTGAGCAGTTTAAATTTTAATATTTTTATTTTTAATTTATACATTTTTAACTATAACTAATGGCACAAGTAATATAAATAATAGTTTTATGGGAATTATATATCTACTTTTGGATCTCAGATTAGGTCGATTTAAAAAATTCTTGACTAGATAATTGAACCGATTATATATATATATATATATATTCATTCATTTGCAATCATGTAAGACCGATCCATACTATCTAGTTTAACTGGTCTATATTTAGTTTTGTTCAGCATTTACCCAAATATAATATTCATTGATCAGATGGAGATATATTTGAGCATGCTAACTTGATTTAAAATTCATTATCATTTATTTATATGTTTCAAACATTTGTGCAGGTATTATTTTCACTCTCCAATTATGAAAATAATGCTCAAACATTTCAGCTTGGTTTAAAATTTATGTTTATATATTAATATAAATTGGTCACTTAATATCTAATTATTTCTTTAACTCTTTATATTCTAGTATAAATTGGTCACATCATATACAATTATTATTTTTAGTTTATATACTATTATAAAGTGATCATTCTACCCAGTTATTTAAACCCCATTTGTAGTACATAGCATAAAAAAATTTATTACTCATAATCATGTCATTATGCCATTCATTTGAAATATGTATTTGTGAAGGAAAGAAATTCTATATTAATAGAAAGGATGAAATGAGTTTTTAAAAATCCATGCTTATTTTCTACATTAATAGAAAATAATTTTTTATATGAAATAGTTGAAAATAAAATTATTTTTCAAAATTCTAGCTTCTTTTCTATATTAATATAAAATTAATAAATTTAAATAAAATAATTATTTGTTATTTTAATAAAAAGTAAAATTATTTTTAAAATTAAGATTTGTTTTTTACATCAAAAGAAAATAGAAAAAAAATTTTGAGTTCACGTTTATTTTCTATAATAATAAAAAGTAAAATTATTTTTCAAGATGTTTTATTATAATAAATAAGAAAACACTTTATTTCTATATTAATAGAAAATAAAATTAATTTTTAAAACATTTTGTATATTGATAGAAAATAACTTTTTTTAATATAACGTTTATTTTCTATACTAATAGAAAATAAATTCTTTTTTAAAAGTTTTATAATAAATAACAAAATATTTATTTTTTATATTAAAAAAAATAAACTTCTTTTTCCAGATAACGTGTTTCTATACTAATAGAAAATAAATTTCTTTGTAAGAAGTTTTCTCATAGTAATAAAAAAGATATTTTATATTAATAGGAATTAAATTATTTTTTAATAAGTGTTTTATAATAAATAGGAAAATGCTTATTTTGTACAAAAAAAATAAAAATTAATTCTACATTTCCTTATATTAATAAGAAAATATTTATTTTCTATTAAAAACTAATTAATTTATCTACATATTCATATAGTTGCCATTGTAGGCGTACACACATACCAAAATAGTATTTTTAGCATGAACTTGTTAAAGAATACGTAGGTAGTCCAAGTAGGCCGACCATATCATTGTAAATATTTATATATTAATAATTTATTTATTTTCTCATTATTATTCTTTAAAAACTCCCTCTTCTGTTGCATATTAAAATTATTATGGCATTTTCTGTTTTTCAGTATACTATTGCCATTTAAAAAAACTTCAAACTACATATTATTCATATGTTAATTTTTAAAAGCATAAAAATAAAAATAACTTATTAAATTTAAGGATTAACATAAAAAAAGAACTGGTATCAAAAAGGCGTTGTTGGATGCCTAACACTTTTTCAACTCGTTAACTCTTTTATATATATAAATATATATAAAACATTCTTCTGTATAATAAATTTTGATATTTATTTTATTTATTAATAAGAGTTATTATTTTTATTTTAATAAGAATCTGTATGAATAATATTTTCATTTGAATTATTTTTTTAATGTTATGTATATATATCTTTTATTCTATACATTAGATGATTTAGTGTATAAAATTTAACTTACACACAAAAAATCAAGTTATCGATTTTTGTAGAATATTAGTTTTTTGTTCACAATCTTAGATTAAATTGAAGAAACAATTGGTTGAACTATAGCACGGTATTTAAATAGTCTATCTTGATTATGGGTATTGGTACAATTTTAACTTATTGTGCCAGTATACTTAAAATGTAAGAAAAATTGGTAAACAGTTGAATTTATAGGTTGTTTATTATTTTTTATCCAGAATAAGATTTTTTAACGAGTAAGATCTATCATCATAAAAGTTATAACGCGCAAGATTTTTTTGAAACAAAAATACCTTAGAACAGATAAATTTATCTGTGCCTTTTCAAAATATATATAAAGAATACAGATAAATTTATCTATCTTATTGAAAGCACGTATAAAGAACACAAATAAATTTATCTGTATTTTTTCAAAACATGTATAAAGAATATAGATAAATTTATCTGTTAAGCATAAATAAGAAAACAGATAAGTTTATTTGTTTGCATTATCAGTATTGATATGCAAACAGATAAATTTATCTGTTTGCATATTAAACAGATATATATCAAATAGATAAATTTATCTATTTGTTATGCAAAATAGATAAATTTATTTGTTTACAGAGTATTTTTGGGAGAAATCATACATTTGGACCTTGCATGGTAAATTTTTTATTGATGGACCTTACGAGTTAAAATTTATTTGTTTGAACTTTTGGCTGAAATTCCCTAAAACGTATTGAATAGAACCATCTTGCGATAATTATTTTTATACTAACTATATAAAATAATTAATACTCCATGTTTATTATGAGTATTTATATTCTTATTTTTAATTAATTAATATACACATATCTTTAGTGTTTGTTATTTTAATTTATAAAATAGTGATATCTTTTATAGGTTAATAAACTTGGTGAATTAGATAACGGCATTACATGTATGATGAATATTAATTATTAATGAAATTCACATCCCGATATAGGGATTGATGATACTCTCTTAAAGAAATTTATAAGTTTTGATTATGTCAAACTCTAGAGATAAATTTTGTATTCGACATATCCAATAAGTAAAGTAAACAATCTTAATAAAATTATAAAAGGTCAATTAAATAAAATTGTTGGTAATTTAATTTAATCGACAGGTATTTGTAATCAAAATGTGAAAAAATAAATAAGTATTTAAAAACATGGAGGTCGAAATTATTTTTTGAGATAAAATCGAGACTGAGTTATAATTTTTTAGTGATATGAATTATAATTTATAGAATAAAAAATTTAATTTGGATTAAATTAGGTTTTTTTAATTAAATAAGAAATCTGAATCTTATTTACCTCTCAGGTTCTTACCATAGCCTATTTACATACAATTAAACTTTTCTGGTAGCTAGGTTTTTTGATTTCACTCGTGATATCATTGCATACGACGAAAGAGACAGAGAGTTTAACTCACGAGATTTAGAGCTTACAATCTATTCGTGATCAGGCATATGAAAATACAGTAGAAGACTTGAGGTGCAGTTCAATTTTTAGCCATGCACATTCTATCGACAGAGTATTGTTTGAGTGCTGATAAAATCAAATTAAAGAGATCTTGAAGGTATTGTTCTTGCTTTACTATATGGATTTTAATTAGGTTCTCAATTTTTTTGTATAATTCGTATAAATTGTAATTGATTTCTGGAACTCCGTTTCTCAATAGTAATAGTAAATTTCCAAACTTTCGCCTACAAAAATGAAAGTCACTTCAAAACCAGGTCCAATTACTATGCCATTTCAACTTAAAACGACTTTTTTAAAATTGAAAATTAATTTTTAAAACCTGCTTTGCTTGATTTGAAAATAGCTTTTAAGAGTGACTTCACACACTTAATGTCACATATATTTTGGAATATGACCGGCCGCGAGCCACACATATGTTAAACATGTGAACCCATAAAAAATAATAACAAACACAAGTCCAAACGTAAACCTCAATTGGATTAATTTCAAACTTTTAAACACAAATATAATAGTCCAAAAAATTGATAATATGCTCTAAAATTCTAATGTCATAAGTTAACAACCGATTAATTATTTAAACAAGAAATTACACCAATTCAAAATCTTAATGGAGATCATAAGAGAAGGTGTCCCCTACAATATGAAAGTCATCTACTCTTTAATGTGACTACCTGAAAAATGTTAATCGATGACATAAGTTTACAGCCGTGTGAATAATTAAGCACTTGTATTAATATATGATTTGTAAACAAGGGACAAAAATAATTGATAATAAGAACTTGGATTTCAAATTAAGGAGTATCACAATAATTTACTAAAAATATTTTTTTCACAACAATTTTAATTTATTTTTCAAATGGTATAGGATAAATCCACGTGTCAAAGCATAACAAAATTTATCTTCAAAAATCACATTTTTTTAATAGTGATCATAGCAATCAAAGTTTTGTCTGACTATGCGTAACTCAAGGCATCAAGCCCATAGATCCACATATAACGTACTTAGAGACAGCATCGGGATGGCGCTCGTGATTATTCCCTAAGCCGATCCGATTGACATATTTCACTGGATAATCGTAAAATTGTTGAGATACTAGAAACACTCCCCTAGTGAGCAGAGTCACCCACTGAAATATCATATGGACTTTTTAATCATACATATTTATCAATGCGTATTTAGCCATACGTGTATGACGTATCACCATCAGATATCAAATATTTATAAAATATGTGAAATACTTCAATAGTTATCAAACATTTATTTCTGAAGAATACATATCATATGTAAATTCCTCAAATAATTTTTTGGAAAATAAATATTTTCAATAAAAATATATAGCACGTAAAATCACTCAACTGGGTCCAACAACGGATTACATGTGATCAACTAAAAGATCTATAAAATGTATGTCACCTTGAATTATACAATTATAAAATTCTACTATTAATTAACACTCAAGTCAAACAATATTTAACTACAATGTGACCCCGTTAAGATTCTGATCTTCCTAATTTTTCTATTATCATTATTTTGTTTAAGTTAATATTTAATTTTTTTATATATGATATTTAGTCTAATCAAAACCGTTAACCCGGCCAAACTCTAATTCAAGTAATAATATATTAAAATATTGTAAAAATCAAGTTAATTTTCAACACTTATTATTTAAACTTTTTTTACCACTTATTTTATATCAATATTCTAGAACAATAACACTACAATCAAGTCCTATAATCAAGTTTTACGGTACAAAACAATCTTAAAATATATCATTTGATTCTCAAATCTCATCAATTTCCTTGTTACAAGCTCATTCCAATTGATTAATTTTATTATTATTATCTATTATTTTTGATAGGATTGAATTTATATCTAATAACATCAAAGCCTTTAACTATCTCAATCTAAATTCAAATTGTAATATATTAAAATATTACAATTATCGAATTAAATCATGCCATTTAATCTTATCATTTAAGCTCTGTTTATTTCGACGTAAAATATTTTATCATGGAAAATATTTTACATGTAAATTAATTTTGTAAAAATTATTTTTTTGCTTGTATTTTTTGGTATTTGGTTAAAATTTAAAAAATGAGAATGAGAGATGAGAGTGACCAAAGGCGAGAACGATTCGGGTAAAGGATTCTGGAAGGATTCATGTGAGATTCATCTGCCTTTTATTCTCTCATTCTGATTTGCTATGAGAATAACTAATTGAGACAAGAATTGGGTGAAAGTTCTGAAGGTGCATTCCAAAAATAACTTACGAGTTAATTTTTTATAAGTCAAATTTGGTTTAATGAGGTAAATATTTTATTAAAAAATATATTTTACATAAGTATTATCAGGCAAACAGTGAAGATTAAGTAAAATATTTTACCTAAAAAAATTTTAAATCGAAACTATAGGAACGTTAATTTCTTAAACTTATACATGCATACATATTTATATTTATATTATCACTTAATTTATTCCAATATCTTTTGATCATAATTTTATTAAAATAATCCCAAGAATAGATTCTATGTATTGAAAAATATAAGAATTCACTTTTTATATGATTAAAAACTTACTCAATTAAATAGAATGGATTAAGGTGCACCGTAGCACTTGTGAGTTTATCTCACCAAATCTCAACTCAAAGTAGAGATGCATCGGCATCTCCAACTTTTGCTTTGACTGTTCTACGCAATTCCCTGTTTGATAATTCCGTTTTCTTCTTCATTCATGACTTTTTCTCACTCATAAAACTCATAAAATTTTATTATCAACCCTACGATGTACATATATATATATATATAACTAGTTAAGTGGATCGTGCTATGCAATTTATTCTCATATCTTATGATCATAATTTTATTAAAATATTCCCAAGAATAGATTCTACGTATTGAAAAATATAAGAATTCACTTTTTCTATGATTAAAAATTTACTCAATTAAATAGAATGGATTAAGGTGCTCCGTAACACGTGTGAGTTTATCTCACCAAATCTCAACCCAAAGTAGAGATGCATCGGCATCTCCGACCTTTTCTTCTATTGTTTTACGCAATTCCCCGTTTGATAATTCCGTTTTCGTCTTCATTTGTGTCTTTTTCTCACTCTTAAAATTTTATTATGAACACTACGTTGTATACATATATATATATATATAACTGGTTAAGTGGACCGTGCTATGCAATTTATTTTAATATCTTATGATCATAATTTTATTAAAATAATCCAAATAATAGATTCTACATATTGAAAAATATAAGAATTCACTTTTTCTATGATTAAAAACTTAATTAAATAGAATGGATTAAGATGCACCGTAGCACTTGTGAGTTTATCTTACCAAATCTCAATCCAAAGAAGAGATGCATCGGCATCTCCGACCTTTGCTTCTACTATTCTACGGAATTTCTTGTTTGATAATTCCGTTTTCTTTTTTATTCGTGTCTTTTTCTCACTCATAAAAGTTTATTATGAACACTACGTTATATATATATATATATATAACTAGTTAAATGAACCGTGCTATGCAATTTATTCTAATATCTTATGATCATAATTTTATTAAACTAATCCCAAGAATAGATTCTACGTATTGAAAAGTATAAAAATTCATTTTTTCTATGATTAAAAACTTACTCAATTAAATAGAATGGATTAAGGTGCATCGTAGCACTCGTGAGTTTATCTCACCAAATCTTAACCCAAAGTATAGATGCATCGGCATCTCCCACGTTTGCTTCTACTGTTCTACACAATTCCCCATTTGATAATTCTGTTTTCGTCTTCATTTGTGTCTTTTTCTCACTCTTAAAATTTTATTATGAACACTACGTTGTATACATATACATATAACTAGTTAAGTGGACCGTGCTATGCAATTTATTTTAATATCTTATGATTATAATTTTATTAAAATAATTTCAAGAATAGATTATACGTATTAAAAAATATAAGAATTCACTTTTTCTATAATTAAAAACTTACTCAATTAAATAGAATAGATTAAAGTGCACCGTAGCACTTGTGAGTTTATCTCACCACATCTCAACCCAAAGTAGAGATGCATCGGCATCTCCCACATTTGCTTCTATTGTTCTACGCAATTTCCTGTTTAATAAATCCATTTTCGTCTTTATTTGTGTCATTTTCGCTCTCTTAAAATTTTATT
>JAOTRH010232999.1:0-10107 GCA_034768845.1 Heliamphora exappendiculata
TAAAATAAAATTAAATACTAAAAATATGATTTTCAGTATACCAACCCTAACAATCTCTCACTTACACTCAAAATCATACTGCCATGCATCTGACTCATATGCCTGCTACATAACTATAAAAGTCTTAGACAGTAAACTCTTTGTAAAATGATCTACAAGGTTGTCTCCTAATGCAATCTTGGTCACAGCAATATCACCTCTTTGTACAATTTCTCGTATCAGGTGATACTTACGCTCAATGTGCTTGCCTTTCTTATTGATCCTTAGCTCTTTTTATTTTCCTCCCCTGTCAATTTCTGATGAAGAGTTTTTTTCCCTGAGATGTTCTTTTGTCCCCGAAGTCCGTCAACATATAGACCCTATTTTTTAACTTTTATTTGCTAAGTTCCATTTTTTATATTCTTTTCCTTCTCATGGAGGCTCTATTACTGAGGCAGTAAACCGCTTTACTAAAGAAAAACTTGATTCATCTGCAGCCAATGTGCGTTTCTCTAAGAACATGGAGTCTTTCTTTTCTTCTCTTGGATGGGCTATTACTTCGGTAAATTGAGTAGCAGGGACCTGAGAAAAAGATCCTATACCACCTGCAAAGCCTTCAGACACAACATGTGAAGGCTATGGTTGGCCTATCTCTGAAAGATATTCTTCATTTTGGATGGGCTACTACCTTTTGGGAAGTTTTGGATGTTTTCATTTCTCCCTCTCAACCTGGTGGGGCTTATCACCTTGCTGTTTAGGTCTTTCGCCATGACTAGGGCTGCATAAAAAATTGAAAAAATTGATAATCCAGTTCAGTCCGGTCCTATCCAGTTTCTAATTGTTACAATTCAATTCCGGATTAAAATTTATAAAAACTGTTCTGAACGGTCCGGTTATCGATTATGGCTTAATTTTATGGTTCCGTACCGAACCGGACCGATCTTGCTTAATATTAAAAAATTATAATATATATATTAAAAGTCTGATTGTTAACCCTAGGTCCCTCTTCACGCCTCCCTCACCTCAGTCCCTCTTAGTTCACGGCATCAGCCGCTTCACGCCTCGCGAAATGTGAATCACATTCACAGCCCTCACTCAGTTCAAGCCGTCGAACTTGTTGCCTCCTCCTCGGCTTATCGACCCTTTGACTGTAACTGTGACTATCTCGCTGCCTCTTTCTCGTCGACCCTTCGACTGTCTCGCAGCCTCTTCCACGCCTTACTCAGTTCATGCCACCTCGCTGACCTTTCGCCCGTGACCACGGCTTCAAAAGCTGTTAGATTTGAGTGTATCATTATATATTTTGTTTGTATCATTGTGTAAGATTTGAGTGTATCATTAGCTTGAGAAGTATATTCAATCTGTGATAGCACCAGAGGAGAAACTAAATCCCATCTTACATGGGAAACTGACACACAAACTATATAAATATAGGAAAATTACACTTACCTCCCCTGAGGTTTAAGCTTATTACAAGTATCTCCCATGTGTTCTCTGAAATTACACTGACCTTCCCTGAGATTTAGTTTTTAATATCAATTATACTCAATTGTTAAAATTTTCATTGAAATTTAACGAAAACTGTCCCTTCCACCCCAAAACCACCCTTCAACCCACTTTTTTTCCCCAAAATTACTCTTTTCACTATAAAATCACCTTTCAAACCACATTTTCTTCCAAAACTACTATTCTCACCCCAAAATCACCCTACCCAAAATCACCATTCTGTTGAAATTTGGGGTGAAAATGGTAATTTTGGAGAAAAAAATAGTAATTTTGGGGTGAAAATAGTGATTTTTGTTAAATTTTAATGGAAATTTTAATAGTTGGGTGCAATTGATATTAAAAATTAAATCTCATGGGAGGTTAGTGTAATTTCAGATACCACATGTGAGCTTCCTGTAATAAGCTTAAATATCAGGGGAGGTAAGTGTAATTATCTCATAAATATATAAAATACAACAAGAGGCAAATCAGTAAACCTTACAATCACAAGTACTGGAGATGTTAGTTGTGTTGGTTTGTTTTGATTTCATTTATTAGTTTCAAAATGAGTTGTGGTAAAACAAAACTTCAGAGCATTTATACAATCACAAGTACTAGAGATCTTTTTGTTAAAACTTTCAAAATGCTTTTTTGTTGAAGTTATAGAATCGTTAACCAAACCGTGACCGATCTATTTTAATGGATCGATTTCGATCCGGTTCCATTACTTGAACGATTTGGACACGGTTCTACAAAATCTAAAATCATTGATAACGGTCTGATTCTTGATTTCTTAAAGAGCCAGTCCAATCCGGACCGTGTGCAACCCTAGCCAGGACCTCTCTTGTCTGGACAAAACTTATGAGGCTACTCTAGAGAATAAATTCGAGTTCAACTTACAGACGACTCGAACTGAGACCGTTAAGCAAGAGTGAGCCTCCCATTTCCTCTCGTTCATGCAACTCCGAAATGAAAGAGTCTCAAAAGTGAAGATGAATAAAGAGTCCACGAGGCCGTTGTTGCTATCCCAAAAAAAAATATTGAGGAAATTGATGAAGAAGTGTCACTGCTAAAGGCTAAAGTTTCCTCAATATTTTCTTCAACCCCAGAACTTGATGTCACACTGACTTCTTGAAAATAGAAAGAAGGACTGTGCTTGCCTCCAATCTTACCTAGAAAGCCTCCTTTGATTTTCTTCTTCTAACACTACCTTGATTGTTCAATTTTTTTTTCTTAGCTTTTGAATGTCCCAAACAATTATTTATTGCATTCAACTGTTTCCTACTTTATGGGATAGAATTTTTTTCAAATATTTAGCATTGATTGGGTGTTTGTGATTTTCTCTATTTAATCCTATACGGTGTATACGCCTCCTTTTCTGAACTTTAATACTATGAACGGAACTTCCCAAGAGGGGGACCATTTTCCCAACATAGGATGGCTCTCCACGCCAAATCTCCTTTTGTGAAGACCTTGTGACGAACCCTCTTATTATAGGATTTTGCTATTTGTCTTTTCTATATTATGAGTCGATCTAAGGCAAACAACCTACCTTCTACTAGGTCTTCCATCCCCATGAACATGGCCTAAGAATACGCTGTCAGGTTTAAGCCATTTTGAAATGCTACTTTAGCAATTTTACAATAACCTATGTAGGTAAAACTATTGCATGTCCTAAGTGAGAGGAAAATGAGTTATCCATGTTGCCTTCCTCTTTGATGTTCTGTACGCCTATTGTGCTTCAATTAATACTTCATGCTATAACCTAAGCTTATACTCAATCATTCTTTCAATTATGTTTTTCAGCACCTTATTTGTAGACTCGGCCTCTCCGTTACTTTAAGCATAGTATAGTGTCAAATAAGTATACTCGATGCCACACTCTTTAGCAAAAGCTTTGATTTATCGATTACAATATGTTGGGGCAGGCCAAATTTATCTATAATATTTTTTAATCATTCTAATAGCGTCGCTTTGTTCAACCCCCCCAGTTGAGATAGCTTCAGCCCATTTGGTGAAGTAATCTGTTGCTATAATGATATAGCAATGCCCTTTGTGTACAACAAAAATAATTTTTCAATCAAATCCATAGCCCACCCTTGAAATACCTATGGTTTGATGACTATATTCAAATGATGTCCAAGAATGTGTTGTACAGGCCCCATATATCTGATAGGCTTGACAACCCTGGGCATATCTAATACAGTTCGTAAGAATAGTAAGCCAATAGTATTCATACCTTCTTATCTGCCATCTCATTTTCCTTTCTACTCTGTGAGCACTGCAAATTCCTTCATGAACTCCTATCATCGCTTTCATTGCTTCTCCTTTTGATAAGAATTTTAACAGCAGGCCATCTTCAAAACTCTTTTTGAATAATTCTCTTTCAATCAGGATGTAATGGCCCCTTTTCTGGCACCTTTATTAAAAACCCTTGTGGTGAAACTCAAGAAGGCTTTTACTGGAACTCGCCAGTCTTCCTCTTTGTCTGAAATGTTTACAAAATAGGCCTCCATTGCATTCGTTCTCTTGTCGACCAATGGCAGTACGCTCTTGTGGACTGTCTCTAATATACCCTTTGAGAAAATTTTATGCTAGTGGTCCTCTGGGCTAACTCATCTGCATCTCTATTGAATCTTTATGGGATATGAAAAATAATAGCATCATTAAAGTCATCCATTAGTTGCCTTGTTACTATGTACAATTTGATGAATTTTTCGTTATGGCATTTATACTATCTTTCTAAAGTGGTCGATCACTATCCATGAGTCATCTTTCACGTGTACTGAATAAATGCCTATATTCGTCAAAATTTCCAAGCCAATAATTACTGCTCGTATTTGACCTAGTTATTAGAGCAATTGAAGTCAAATTGGTACGACATATTTGTCTTAAGCCCTAATGGTGATATGATAGCAATCCTATAATATTTGCTTGCTCTATTATGCTATCATCGAAGTATAAACGTCCATGGGACTATGCTGGTTATTGAAGTATTCAAACTTGTTTCCACTTCGTCTCTGATTTCTACACAAGGATGATTAGCTAAAAAATCAGTCATGGCTTGTCCTTTAATGGCCTTTTGAGGAACATATTGGAACGTAAATTCCATTAAGGCAAAGGACCAATTACCCAATCGGCGTCTCAGGAAGGACTGAGAAAATAAATAATTGATTAGATATGTTTAGCATGTTAAAAAGACTAACATTGACAGCATGTAGTGCCTAAGTTTCATAACAACGAAGTATAGGGCGAGACATAAGTTCTCGGCTGGTGTGTATCTGCACTCCATAGGATTTAGCACCCTATTAAGGTAATACACTGCTTGCTCCTTCCCTAACTCGTTGTCTTGGGTTAACAACCTTCCAAGTGATCGGTCTAAGGTCGAAATATATGATTTTATTGCATTTCCCTTTATTGGTGGAGTGAGAACTAGAGGATTTGTGAGAAATCTTTTGATGGATTCAAAAGCATGTTGATGATGTAGATCCTATCTGAATTCTTCTTCTTCCTTTAGCTCCAGTAACTATGAAAACACTTGAACCTTCCTAGCCAAGTTGGAAATAAATCTTTTGAGGAAATTGATCGAGCCTAAGATGCGTTATAGCTCTTTCTTACAGGCAGGAAATTTTGCCTTTAAGATAACTATAGTCTTGTTGCTATCCATTTTAATTCGTCGTTGATGCACCAAAAAGCAATGAAAATTGCATGCTGCCTCTCCAAACGCGCACTTTAGAGGATTCATTTTCCACTTATATTTTCTCATAGGTTCGAACCCCATTTTCAAGTCAATGAGGTGTTGGTTGTTTGAATCTTGCTTGATCACTACATCATCAATATAAATTTCATAAAGTGACCTATCATGTCATGAAAACTTTCGTGGTTGATACGTTACCCATGCATTCTTTAAACCGAAGGAAATGACAATCCATTCATAGGAACCAAGGGCTCTCTGAGATCTAAAGGCTATTTTGGCAGCATACGCTTTAGAGATAAAAATCTTGTTATAACCTGAATAGCCATTTAAAAATAATAAAACTTTGTGCTTGTTGCTCCATCTACTAGAAGGTCAACTACATGCATTGGGTATTCGTCTTTTGGAGTGGCAATGTTCAAATTTCTTAAATCTATTTAAATTCAAAGTTTGTCATTCTTCTTCACTTGAAAAATAATATTTAAAAGTTATTCCACAAACCTTATTGTTTTGATGAATCCAGTTCTTAGTGGTCATTTAAATTCCTCCATTATTAATAGCGTGACTTTAGTTGACATTCTTTTCAGGAGTTGCTTGAAAGGATTGAAACTATGCTTGATTTAACTTGTGCTTCAAAAATTTTTCTTGACTGCTCTCACATCTCATTATATTCCCATGAAAATTAGTCTTTGTGTTGAAAGAATACTTGAATGAACTCCATCTTAACCACCTTTGGAACTAAATGGCTTCTATAAACCATCCTCGGTGCTTTAGGTGTTCCTAGGTTGACTTCTTCTAATGGGTTTTGTACTTTTTTTTCAGGTTGGTCGCCTAGCTTGGCTGGGGTAACCTCCAATTCTTTTAGTTGGATTTCATTCTTTGGAGGCAAATCGTTCTAAAAAATAATATTTGTATTATTTGCTGAAGTCGTTTCTTCTTCTTCATGTAGGCCACGCAATCTTTTATCTACCAAGTATATTATCAACCTTTCTCGCATGGCCCATAGCGTTGCTGCTTTTTCATTCTCTATTGGATGTAACTCCATGAGTTAAGATTTGCAAGAAAGGGATGATTGGCTTGCTAACTTCGAAAATATGTGGGCCAATAACTTGCTTGTATATATTTTTCAGATCTTTCATCGAGGTTTTATTTGGCAATGTAACAGTTATTAGGTGACCGTTATTAGCCAAGCATGTTACCATCATTAGGCCAATGCTGTCATCATATTTCCTTGCCTCTACATGATTAGCTAATGCTAAGAAAGGTTTGCGATCTGTCAACACTACTTCAATATCTTGATCTTTCCAAAAGAATAAACATTGATGCAACATTTATAGTACTGTAACAGGTTATATGTAGAACGAATACTAATTACAAAGAAAGAAGTGGTTGGAGTCTTACTCCCTACTGTCAAGTTTGCTATATAGAGTCATCTTGAATATATTGAGCCATCTCTGTTGACGGTCATTCTAACAAATTTCAAATTTGCCAAAATCAAGAAACCAAAATCTGATAAACATATTAGAAAAGTGGGAATCAAGGAAGGATTTGTGTTTTCCAGCCTAAAAGGTGAGGCATTCAAGTGGATTTCTGGACTTAAAAGTCCAAAAATTAAGACAATTAGGCGATAATAGTCCAACAATTATATACCATAATGTTAGAAAAAATTAAACAAAAATAGCCTGTAGCGAAAAAAAATATTTTTCACTGCTTTCGTGCTTAATTAAATGAGATCCAGAATAGCAGAATAAAAAATAATAAATAAATATGCGATGTCGATTTTTATGTGAAAAATCCCTAAAGAAAAAAAATCACGGGACCGAAATTCGATTCCAAATTTTTATTATGTCAAAATAATGAGCTTACAGATTTAATTCTCTAGGTATACCCAAAGGATAACAACATCAAGAATAAAAATCTCGAGACACCAAAATATTGAATACCGTCACCGTAAAGTGGATTTCAACTGAAAAATAAACTTAACTTTAAATCTCACCGGTTGATAATCGAAATCGTTGGTCAGACGCCAAAAGTATACCCCTAAAATCTCATGACAATCGGGCTTCGTTTGATATCCGATCCATGCACAAAATAGGGCTATTTTTTCCAAATTTCCTTGTCGATGTTGACGCTGTGAAGCACTACTTCAACTCTCTACTTCTCAATTCTCTCACCAAACATAGGCTGCTTCTCAATTCTCTCTCCAGAGGATTGGTTTTTTTGCTTATGTGACTTGGAGAGTTGATTTTCTTTATGCTGAATTTGTGCCACCGAATGAATTTATATATATATATAAGTTTTTAAGGCTTCCCAAGCCAAAAAGACTTCTAAATATATGGAAATTCCTAACACAGTTAAGATGGAAAAAACATTCGACTATTTTTTTTAAATAAAAATATTAATATTAATATAATATTAATCCTAATTATATAAGACTTTTAATATAATTGTACCACCCTAAATGGGGGGACACTAACAAACTTTCCATCCGCCTCATGTGGGGGAATCTATCATACATGCTGCCTCTTTCAAAAAATTATGATTCTCCGTGGATAGAGTCTTTGTCATCATATCTGCACCATTATGGTCGGTATGGATCTTCTCTAACTGTAATATCTTTTCCTCCAACACATTCCGAATCCAGTGATATCTCACATCAATATGTTTTGACCATGAGTGAAATTGTGGGTTCTTACTCAAATGAATAGCACTTTGACTGTCACAAAAAGTGCATACTTATCCTGTGTCAAACACAACTCTTGTAGTAACCTCTTTATCCACAGCATCTCCTTGCAGCCTTCTGTCACTGCAATACACTCAGCCTCTATGGTGGATAGTACAACGCACTTCTGCAATCTGCTCTGCCATGATATAGCTCCCCCTGCAAATGTAAGCATATATCATGATGTAAATTTTTTGGAATCAACATCTCCTGCCATGTCAGCTTCTGTGAAACCCTCTAACTCAGGCTTACCCTGACTAAAGCATAAACAAACTCTAGAAGTGCCTCTGAGGTACCGGAAGATCCACTTCACTGCTTCCCAATGATCCCTTCTTGAATTTGACAAAAATCTGCTCACCACGCCAACTGCATATGCTATGTCTGGCCTTGTACACACCATTGCATACATCAGACTCCCAACTGCGGACGAAAAATGAACTTTTTCCATCTCTCCCTTGTCTTTCTCACTTGCTGAACTTTACTGTAAACTGAGTCTAAAATGACTAGCAAGTGGAGTACTTACAAGTTTAGCCTTGTCCATGTTGAACCTCTAAAGTACCTTTTTAATATACCTCTCATGTGAGAGCCATAGTCTGTGATTCTTTTTATCCCGGGTGATCTTCATGCCAAGTATCTTCTTAGCCGATCCCAAATTCTTCATTGCAAAGGATTTGCTCAACTCTCCATTATGTTTCTGAATCTTGCTCATGTCGTGGCCGATTATCAACACATCGTCCACGTATAGCATCAATATAATGAAGTCACCTTCTGCAAATTTCTTTAAAAACACACAATGGTCTGAAGCGGTCTTCTTGAACTCGTGTTTGGCCATGAACTGATCAAATTTCTTGTACCACTGCCGCGGTACCTGCTTCAACCCGTACAGACTCTTCTTTAGTTTGCACACTAGATTCTCCTTGCCTTTGACTTTGAATCCCTCGGGCTGCTCCATGTAGATGTCTTTCTCAAAGTCGCCGTGGAGGAAGGCTGTTTTCACATCCATTTATTTAATCTCCAAATCAAAATTTGCAGCCAACCCGAGAATTGTCCGAATGGATGTCATCTTCACAACATGTGAGAAGATTTCTTCAAAATCAATACATTTCTTCTGACTGAATCCCTTCACGACCAACCTAGACTTGTACCTGGGCTGTGAGTTTTCTTCTTATGTTTTCAGTCTGTAAACCCATTTATTCTTTAATATTCTCTTACCTTTTGGAAACTTTACTAGATCATATGTCTGATTCTCATGCAGGAATTTTATCTCTGCTTGCATGGCTTTTATCCACTCGTTCCTCTGTTCATGCTCAACTGCTTCCTGATAACAATCTGGCTCTCCCTCATCTGTAAGCATCAAATATTCAGTAGGTAGATATTTGCTAGTTGCTTGATGCTCCCTGGTAGACCTTCTCAACTGTGGCTTTGGTGGAGGATCAATGTGAGCCTGCTTTGTCTACTCTTCTGGGATTGTACCATCAACTGTAAGCGTATCCTCATCAGCATCTGCACAGTCTTGTGCGTCTCCCTCGTCATTGCTATGCACAGTAGGTGGGAGGACTGGATAGTATCAATCGAAAATTCTGCATGTGTAACTGGTTCCTTTTTTTTGTTCATGTCTTCTATGGTTTCGTCCTCAAAGAAGACGACGTCTGTGCTTCAGATGATCTTCTTGTCAACAGGATTCCAAAATCTGTACGCAAATTCTTCTCGGTCGTATCCTAGAAAGATGCATTGTTTTGATTTTCCATCATGCTTTGACCTTTCACTCTAGAAATGTGAACAAATGCTCTGCACGCAAATACCTTCAAGTGCTCGTAGGAGATCTCTTTTTTCGTCCGTACTCTGTCTGGTACATCACCCTCAAGTGGAGCTGATGGAGATAGGTTTATCAGATCAGCTGCTGTCCTCATTGCCTAACCCCGGAAAGTCTTTGATAATTTTGCATGTGACAACATACATCTGACCCTTTCCACGATTGTCCTGTTCATCCTTTTTGCCAGCCCATTTTGTCTTGGTGTCTTACGGATGATCATCTCATGCTTTATGCCCTTAACTTTACAGTACTGTTGGAACGGTCCTCGGTACTCACCATCATTGTCAGTCCGGATGCACTTCAACGATCTTCCTGTCTGTCTTTCCACACTAGCCTAAAACTGCTTGAACACATCTAGCACATAGTCTTTAGTTTTTAAAGCATATGTCCAAACCTTTCGTGAGTGGTCATCAA
>JAOTRH010233010.1:0-10107 GCA_034768845.1 Heliamphora exappendiculata
AAAGGTCCATCACCACATGGAAAATGGCACAAATAAAGGAAAGAAAGTGACTTAATATGAAAAGCATATATATATATATATATATATATATATATATATATTTATATTTATTGTGTTTAAGTCTCACCTTGCCTTCAATAACAACATTGGACCTATTTATGAGTCTAAGATCAGCCCACTTTTATAATTAGATTCGTCTATTTATTATTTTTAGTGAGTAGACTATTAATACAAAAAATTAAGTTAAATTATACCTAAATCAATTGCATTTGTCTTCGAAAAAAATGAACGATAAATAGACAGCAACGTGTTCAAATACTTTAAAATATTTGATTGACTTAATTTTTTACATGAATAATCTACAAATGACTATTAAATGAATATGATCGTCATAGTAGAGTTAATCTTGGACCCATAAATAGATGAACAGCACTTGTTTGGTCCATTTTGGAACTGGAGACAAACTTAGTGCGATTATTAAATCGCAGAGGAAGTAGTGGGGAATTATTTTTTTTTTCTTTTTTAAAAAATATGGATACACAAAGGGACAAGGGAACCTGCTGTGATTTGATCACAACAAGTGTGTTATGAGCACAAAAAATATATATATATATATATATATAGACTTTATAATTTCATCGAAATTGTTTATTTTTCTTCACCCATCGAGTAGCTACTTTATGGCAAAAACTAGACAATTATATATAGTTATATACATAATAGGAGTATATTTTTAGTGAAAAAATAGATTGGATTATAAAATTTTGATAATAAACTATAAATTAAATATATTTGGATCATATGGCTAATAATGTCCGATTTATCTGAGTTTTTTGCGTGAGTTACCTATTCGATAATTTCAAAATAGTGAATACTTCTAAAAAAATTATATGATTTAGATTATAATATAAGTGCTCTCACAGCACTCTCTGGTGTGAGTTTTTACTCACGACAAGATCCCCAAATCAGATGCACAAATGCTCAAATTTTTCATTTTATTAAGACCAATAAATCTACAGCATGTCGGCCACATTGAATTGAAGCTAGTCTTATTAAGAGTGTGTTTGGATCTTGAATTAGAAATATTGTTTAAGAAGAGTTTATGGTATATGATTTAACAAAAGCATTGGAAGATTTGTACTTTCATCTCACATGGTAATGTCGAGGAAGGTGTGTGGTAAAGTTGAAAAAGATAAAAACAAGAATGAAAGTATTTATAAAATGATAAGAGTCGCAAAAACCAAAGATACATTAAGAAAGAAATAAGTTAAGATATTTTGAACATATATAATGTAGATTAATAGGTGCAATAGTAAAAAAAAATTGATAAAATTATTTTTAACAGAAGTAGTAGGGAGAGGTAAAAGTCTAAATTGATAAGTGATGCTGGAGTAAAAAGAAATTTTGAGAGCATTGAGATTTGATTTGGGATAATAGCCTTTTTTTTTTCTTTTGCTTATTTTGTTCTTTAATAAACTATTTTTTAAATTATTTTATCACAAAAAATTTACTTTTATCTTTTGATCAGATAATATAATTTGTTTTGATCAATAGATAACGAAATTAGAAAGACACAATAAACCAATAAGTTTTTGTTTGATTACCGGCTTTAAGTCAGTTTAAAATTGGCTTTTTGACTTTTGATTTAAAGTTTAAAAAATTAAAAAGTCTCGTTTTTCAACCTTCACCTTTTAACTTATTTGCTTTTAAGTTTTTTGAGTTTTTTCATAATAATTCTCAAATTTACCATTCTACATATAAAATTACACAAATTTTAACCAAACAATCAAACCCCAACTCATTTCAGCTGAAGGGTAATTATGAAATTTTACATTGTGCTTATTTGATTTTTTTGGTGAGTTAAAAGTCACTATTTTTCTAACTAAATAAACTTTTTACCTTTAAATGGCTTAAAACTAAAAAATCAGCTTAAAACTATATTGCCAAACGAAGGCTAAGCCTGATTTTATTTGATTTATTTTTGGTTTTAGAAAAATTATTGAAATGCACGTTTAAGAAAACAGGAAACATAAAATTTATGAGCAAAAAAATAAAAAAAAATTAAAAAAGACAAAAATAAGTCAGTAAGTCAAATTTTTTATTTTATTTTTTATATTTTTGTCTCTAATGAAATTTTTTATCTATTGGCCACACGAATTTAATTTTTTAATTTCTCTTACTTAGATGAACTTGAAACATAAAAATATTTAATTAGAAATTTTAAAATTTTAAAAAATATAAAAATAAGTCAAATGACAAAATTAACTCCAACCACTCCAGAATCTAATTGAATATATAGCACTTATTTGTGTAGAAAAGAAAAACTAAAAAACATATAATTAACCCTAATTAATTGAGACACAATGTTTAACTTAATTTGGTTATCTTACCTCATCATCTTTCACTAACAAAAAGATGTTTCACTAACAAAAGGAAGATTAGAAGACACAGAGAAGATTTTTTTATAGCTTTCTATAACAATATGTAAAAGTAATAAAGAGAATTCACTCACCAACGTGTGTTGTTGGTTCAGCGGATAAGAATTTATTGTTCTCGTCTCAAGAGTTTAGATTTAAATTTTCGTAATGATATATGAGAGTTAAATTTACGCACGAACCTTCAAATACACAGTAATTTTAGATTTTGACCCGACGTAACTGCGATAAAAAGTGTTGCAAACTAGTTGTGAATTACTCGTGCAATAGTCCTGAGGAGTGTGTAAAATAACTTATCAATGAATCTATTTTATGAATAAAAAAAATAAAGAGATTCCACTCTCTTGCATGAACACCATTTATAGTTCCTGAACAGAAAAATGGAGGCTCATCTCTCAAATTTCTTTCCATTTTCCATAAGTAAATATTAAAAATATATTTTTTTTTAAAAATAAAAATTAAGATATTTTTAAAAAAAAGTATAAAATTACTTCAATTAAAAAGTTATAAGTTAAAAGGTTAACACTCAAAAGACAATTAGTCTGTATTATTAAACGAAATTATCTATTTTTGTGACTTTTAAGTCAATTTTAAAGCTTTGTTTGGATTCTTAACAACTTGACTTTTAAGAGATTTAGTTATTTAAAAAAAAAAAAAAATTAGATTATTTGGAATAAAAAATAAAAAAAATTAAATTGTTTGAAATAACTTTTTATAGTGACTTATTTTTTTATAAAAATATCTAATAAATTCTTATTTTTTTCTCTTTTTTATCAACAAACATTCCAATAAAGGACACTAACTCAAATTACAGCATCAGTTTCAACTAAAGATCAAAGGGGCAGATGAATGTCATGCATTCAAATCCATGGTTTCTCCATTGATATTGCAAGCTTTGACAGCGCAGCGCATGTGCTACAGAGTTACCATTCCTCGAGATGTGAATGCATATCGACTCTTGGAAGCTACGGAGATGTACTTGGACTTCCTCAACGATCGCCCCTATGCTGGAGAGATTCTTCGCACTAGGGTTGATTGCATTTATCACTCCAAGAAAGTCTCCCTCAAGGTGGAGCTTACGTACAGCTAGCCTTTTTGTGAGTTCTACTTCTGCTAGAGCCCCCAGAATTTTCACACGGTCACTGTCTACGGCCAGATGTAAACTATTCACACAAGAGGCCCAGATGTTCCTTCTGACGTCTCTGAGAATCACCTCAAAGCCAGCTTTTCTCTCATTGTTACACGCACCATCAAAATTTGCCTTAATCCACCCATTCGACGGAGGTTCTCATTTCTTATCTGGAGGCTTGTTTGATGGAGATCCGTTTAGGCATATTTGACCTTACCTGTACTCTGTGATATATATATATATATATTTTTTCTTTTCTGTACTCTGTGACATACACCACTACGAAATTGGAAATCTCCCTTGCAGTTTTGCTCCCTTGAAGACCATGTTTCTATTGTACCACATGCTCTAGCATCCGACTAGAAAGAGTTCAGATCCTTCAACATTTAGATATTTTAGGATTTCAACCACCCAAAGAAGAAAATCTCCCCTCTCCTTGGTATGATCCCACATCATGATGTCTGGTAGTTCTTGCCACACTGGTTCCGCCATGGCAGATCCCTAAAGACATGGGTTTCGGATTCCGTTTGTTCACCACAGGCTTCACAAGTAGGACTATCTATAATCTTTTGCCTGTAGAGATTTTCCTTCACGGGTAAGATGTTAAGGCAAGCTTTCCACATGAAAGTTTTTATTTTGTTTGAGAGTTTAATCAACCACAGTTTCTTCCAGAAAAATAGCATATGTGAGGAATCTGAGCAATCTGTAGAGAAATTACTACCTTCTAAAGCTGTATAATTTGCTGATTTAGTTGTAAAAGCCCTATGCTTCGTGAGATACCAAACCAGTTTGTCCTCAACTCGGCCTTTTCCCAGAGGGATTGTACAGATAGTCTCCAGATCAATGGATAGAAGCAAATTTCTCATTGAGTCAACGTCCCACCGCCCTTCCTTGATTATATCCACCACTTTCATATCCTCTAAATCACTGTGTTTTGGGCTAATAACCTAAAATGAAGGCGGTCGAGGAACCCACTTATCCCCCAAATCCAATTTGAACTTTCTATTTCTCCAAACAAATATGGCCTAAGTATCTTAAACTCATTTAGCAGTGGACTGTAGTGGTATTGTGTTTCAACTAGCTTTTTTTTAGTAGTTTTTAAGTTTTTTGACTTTTTTTGGGTAAAAGTAAATATCAAATTATGGCTTTTTGTGAGAGAAAAAATAAAAAAACCAAGCTAAGACAAGACCAAGTGATTTTTTTTTTTTTTGTAGAAACAGCCAAAAAACCTGGCATTTAAGCCAGGCCAAACACAGCATATGGGGATGCATTATTGTAAAAGGTAGACAATTTTTTATTAACAATAACCATAGCTGAACCACGCAGTTTGGATATCAATTCGTATAATCTTGTAAAAATACTATCTAAAATATTTGAACTCAACTCATAAAAAGGCAATCAAACTGGCGCTGCAACAACCTCAATTGCAAGCTCATTACTTCAACTCAAGCTACAAGAACTTGTCTACATATAGCCCTCTTTACCTGTCCTTTTATTTTTAAGGAAGTGGAACGGCTCAAAAGCTATGAGAATATTGTCTGAAATAAGGCGTCCTTCAATGAATGCGCTTTGGTATTCGGAAATGACATGTGGGAGAACTTTCTTTAGTCTATTTGCAATCGACTTTGACACCAGTTTATAAATTACACTACTCAATGAGATTGGTTTGAAGTCAGCTGGACGTTTTGGGGCTTTTAAGTTTTATCTCTGGGATGAGTGCAATAAAGGTCTCATTAATCACCTGGGGCGAGCTGTTCTCATTCAGGTTTTGGGGCTTTTATCTTTAGGATATTAACACGTTTTTTTTCTTGTGATAAATGTTAATTTTTTTAATTAAAAATACTATAGTAATTTTACTTTAAAAATGTTAGGACATTTAAAATGTGTATAAGTGACTTTTTAAATAAATCAAATGGTATAACTTAAAAATTAACTTTTTTTAAATAAAAAAATTAACTTTTAAGTGAAATTAAACCGGAGTTAAAGTTAAAAATCATACGAAACCTTTCTCCAACTAAGTTAATGATTAAACCTCTTAAATGGGTAGATTAGTGTTTTAAAAATTGAATTAAATTGGTCGGTTTAACCGTTTGGATCACTAACCATCTTTTCTTTCGGTTCAAATACAGCCACTAACCCATTTAGAAGAAAATTTGTGCTCGTGAGGGACAACATGTTGTTGTACCCTCATGGGGTTCGATTTTTAAATGTATTTTTATAAAAAAATTTGTTCAAAGCTCGTTGGGTTTTTGTTATTCATACAAATAATAAAATTAATTCGATATGTCGTTAGGTGATCGAAAAATATGTTTAACGATAATTTTAAATTATATTTACTATTTATTTAATTAAAAATAAATATAATCTAAATACATAGCTACAATTATTTAATCTTTTATTTTTTTATATAAATAATAAATTTAACAAATTTTATTAATATAAGCAAATTCGATAATAAAAATATTTTCGAAAAGGGCTTCAGCTGCCAAAACACGCGCCCCTCCTCCTTGCTGATTGGCTCTTGTGCCAGCGGCAAGCTTCTCTTTCTAATTTTCTTTCATAATCTCTCTGTCATTTTTCTTATTGTAATTTGAGAATTAAAAGCTTGGATGCTATTTGTGTTCTTCTATTTAAAAAATTTGTATAATGATTTTTTTTAATTATTTGGTTATTTGAATTGTTGGTTAAATTTTATTTTTGACTTTTTTTAATTTTAATTTTATCAATGACGTAATTATAATGTTACGGTTCAATTTCGATTTAATGAGAGTTGAATAAGTTATTTTTGCTTATTTTCGGGTTTTTTGAATTTTTTTATATATTTTGATCAAAATTTATTACTTTTTTGGCTCATCTCAATTAGAGAAATTTAAAAAATATAATAATTTGACTAAATTATGAAAAAAATTCACTAAAAACGAAAAATCAACTTAGTTAAACAAATAAGTCAATTTATCCATACATGGCCAATATCTTTTTCGAAAAATCAGTCTTAGATCCTTAACGTAGCGGCGATTTTATTTTTCATCCACCAACAAAATTTTTAATGCGCGAGATTCAGTTTTAACGCGCAAGATCCAATTAGACCCTAGAACAAATAAATTTATCTGTACATTTTTAAAACATACATAAAGCACACAGATAAATTTATCTGTCTTGCATAAATAAGCATACAGATAAATTTATTTGTGTACTTTATACATGTTTTAAGAAGGTATACAGATAAATTTATGTTTCTTGCACAAATGTGCAAGATAGATAAATTTATTTGTGTGCTTTATACGTATTTTAAAAAAGCACAGTATTCTTTATACAGATAAATTTATCTGTCTGTTTATTTATACAAGACAAATAAATTTATCTGTGTACTTGATACATTTTTTAAAATGCACAGATAAATTTATCTGTATAAAGTACAGATAAATTTATTTGTATAAAGAACACAGATAAATTTCTCTGTCTTGCATAAAATAAGATGAGAGATAAATTTATTTATATGCATTACATATAAATTTATTTATTCCTATTAAATTTATCTGTATTATAAACGATTGGATCTCGCGCGTTAAAAATTTTGTTAGTTAACTTTGTACGTTAAAACTTATTTTTTTACACATTTAACTGAAAGTTCCTATTTTTTGTGATTCACTCTCATATTTGATTTTCAAAATATTTTCATAGATATTTAGATAAATACATATATATCTATAATTTATTTATATAACAAGATTAAATAACTTGACATAACTTTATATAACTATCAAACATTTAATCTTTAAAATGAGATAATCTTAACCTTCTATTTTATTCTCACTCTTCTCTAATTTTTTTTATTTAAAAAAATTATTGATATTAAAAAATTTTAATTTTTACTTTTATTCATTTTTTTATCTTTTTTTATCTTCATAAATTAATAACTTAATAAAGCCATATTTATAATTAAGTACCTTAAAATTAGCTAAGTAAATAATTATAAAATTGTTAATATTATTTTATATTTTATTTTTATTTTTAAATAATTAAAATTAAATAATTACGAGTTTTTAAGCACGCGTGATACTAGTAATACAAGGATGGAAAACTTTGATATTAATATTTATGTGGCATCCTAAAGATTATATATATCCCTTTTCAATGTTGAATCAATGTTAGGATGAATTTTTCTCTCTCTCTCTCTCTCTCTCTCTTTTTATTTTACTAGTTTTCTTTATTTTATACCTAATTTTTTCCTTTTCTCACTCTTGTTACGAATTTTTGCATCGGTTTAATTCATTTTTAGTTTTGGTAAATTTGTGACAAATATTTGCTCATATTATTTATTTTATTCGTTGATATTTTAACACTTATTCTTTTAAAGTTATAAATTTAATACTGCAGGGCTACACAAAAAGATCAACAAATATCAAAAATAGCTCGCATAGTCAGACCGTCTAACAGACCGCTTGAGTGGTCTATTGAGCGGTCCATTGCACTTTTCGGTTATTTTGTATTCTGCAACAATTTTTTGAAGAACGGATTTCACCGCTCGAGCAGTCCTGGGCAATACAACCTTTAAGCACAACAGCAACGAGAATTTTGGAAGCCTCTCTATAAATAGGCAGCTATGGTTTTTGTTATGGGTGCATCCTTATTTTATTTTGATGAAGATCTAACCGTCACAAGATTTTGAGGTTATTCAGTATACTCGCAAGCCAGTCTACAATAACTTGCTGATTTATTAGCTTTCGTTCGCTCATTTAAGCTAATTATCAAGTCAATCAAAGTTTTAACAATCAGTTTAGATTCGTAGAGTCGCTTGAGAGGATTCTCAAGTATTAAAATTTGGTAGAGGAGTCCGTCAGCATTTAAGTCCGGTGATGGGTTCCAGCGGCGGTCAAGCACGTGAGTTGGTGTACGTGGATTCGGCAGGAGTAGGCTTTCAAGTATTTGATTGTGGGGGCAATGTCGGCTTGTAAGATTCTCTTATAACCAACGATATTATAGCGCTTGATTTTCGAGACTTAGAGTGGTCTCATGGTTTTTACCTGATTTGAATTTTTTACGTAAAAATTATTGTCTCGTGTGTGATTGTAGTTGTTTTATTTTTCTAATTGTGTGATTTTTTGATTTAAGCTTTTTGTTGTGTTTAGCTTATTTAAGAAAATCAATTAGTGCAAATAAATCGGTAAATAAAAATTTTCAATTGGTATCAGAGCAAGTTACAAAAATATTTTTATGAAAGTCTTTTTTATGTGATCCATTGACTGATTTGCAATAAATAAATTTTCTTAGAGAATGGCGCTTCGACCGGTAGACCACCCCTTCTTAATGATCATAATTACTCCTTTTGAAAAGTTAGGATAAGAGTTTTTTTTAAATCTATTGACGAAAGAGTTTAGCTTTTCGTTATTGAGGGTTACATGTCTCCCACTAGTTTTGTTGATGGAGAAACCATCCCTAAGCTCGGGGTTAAATGGGACAGAGTTTATTTTGAGGATGCATGTTGGAATAGCAAAGCAATAAATGCTATCTTTAGTGGAGTAACGCAAGATGAGTTTTGTAGAATCAGTACGTGTGGCTTGATTAAAAAAGTATGGGATATTCTTCAAATCACTCACGAAGGGACTGATGCCGTAAAAATCCCAAAATTTCAATGTCTCACAACAAATTTTGAAACTTTGTGTATGAAAAATGATAAAAATTTTGACAATTTTTATGCTAAATTAAGTAATATTGTGAATGTCTCGTTTAATCTTGGTGAGAAAATATCAACTTCTAAAATTATTCGAAAAATTCTTAAATCTTTACCCGAATGTTTCCAATCAAAAGTCACAGTAATAAAATATAGTAAAGACATTGATTCTATTTCTGTTGACGATTTAGTCAGAAATCTGCAAACCTATGAGCTAAAATTTTAAAATAAAGAGGTTTCAAAAAATTTGGCATTCTCTTTAGCTCAGGGTTCTGGAAGCGACTCGGATGATAATTTAGACCTTGAAATGATAGTTATTTTTGTGAAAAAAATTAAAAAAAATTAAAAATTAAAAAGCCTAATCAAGAGAAAAAATCACAAAAAAAGAACGGTAAAGACAAAATCAAAAATTTGTCTAATTTTATTAAAAAATGATCAAAAGGCCAAATTTCTGATATCCAATATTATGAATGCAAAGTATATGGACATATGGTTAAAGAATGCCCGAACCTTCTTAGAAAAAAATAAAAAGGATTCACAGTCACTTGGAATGACGAGGGTGAACCTAACACGAGTGATGAGAAGGAACCTGATTATAGTGATGATAATGTTACTGCTTCCATTGCTTCTGTTCATGAGAAATCTGTTGGGTCTAAAAATAAAAAGTCTGAGGATTCTGAAAATGAGAAGATTAATAATGTTGATGAAAGTGAGGATGATGAAACTTTTCAACAAGCTTATGATAAGCTTTATAAAGTGTGTTTCAAGTTGACCAAACAAAATACAAAACTGGTTAAAAAATATAAATTGTGTGAAAAAGAGAAAGACGGTGTCAAACAAGAGCTAACTGAAACTCAAGACCTGGTTGTGAA
>JAOTRH010233021.1:0-10107 GCA_034768845.1 Heliamphora exappendiculata
TTTTATTTTTCTAAACATTTAATAACTTAAATGTCAGTACATATGCATTTTGTTGTATAATGTTTACTCTGACCAACCCATTGGGGTTGGGATACACAGGATAAAATGAAAAATATTTTATTAACGTTTTACTTCAATGAATAAATCGTACTTAGACAATTCAATTTATATTTGGTGAAAATCAGTAACTGATAAACAACATAGGTTTGTATAATAAACCTCCATAAAGCTGAACAATATATAACAACAAAAACGGGTTAATTTACTTCTTGAGATTTTTATAAACTAAACAATTTTATAATGATGAACATGATGGGATGTTAACGTTATCATGCGACAGTGATGTAAAATAATATAGTAAGATGAAACTAAAACTAAATTCATTAAATTTATTTAATTATTAATACATTGGGTTATTTCTATGGGATCCCAAATATCCTATGTGAACTAACCACTACATCATTCACGTATAGTATCTCTGTAGTTAACTACACAATACATTCTTCTTAGAGAATGGCTATGTCATAGACTGAGAAGACTGCTCGACGGATAGTATTTCGTACGACCACCATGCAATCCTTTACTGAGTCTGAAGAGAACCCCCTATCATCGGGATTATTATCAGCAGTGAAGGAAATGTCCTCCATTACCCTATGGGACAGCTCTCCTTTTAACACCACGCACCCACAGTCTTCTCTCTCCAACAGCAGATGGAAGAAGACTCCAAGACGGGAAGCATCTATCCTCATTCCCCACGTGTACATTCCACGTGCAGCACCTGAGACAATTTCTCCTAGGATTTTCTCCTTCCGAAAAAAGAAGTATTCATGCGAAAGGAGTATCAGCCAATAATTTCACTTTAATAAAACTTGCATTGCCTAATTTGTTTTATCAATTGAGATTGAGATACGGTCACAAGAGTATTAAAGTGGATAAAAAATTAATAAAATATTCACTTTTATGTGCTCTCAATGCCAGTGGATTGGTCAGAGCAAATGTGTATGACCGGAGATTAGATGGCAATGACATTCTGTAGGGTCCTTTATGGTCTGCGAGACATTAGGGAAAGATATCCACTTTGGTGTGTAGACAGCCGCGGGCTCTGGCCATTGTTGACTAGCTGCGTATTCCAAGTGACGTAGTTGTGTTAACCATATAAATGGTTGTTGGGATTGTACTCTAAGTAAGAAGTCAGATTTAGAAGTAGATTCAACCTAGATAGTTGTCCAGACAGCATCCGTATTTTTTTTGGACTCCGCCTGATTGCCTTGAGTACTCCCTTCTCAATGAAATGTCCATCCTTTGCTATGTAGTCTGCCACGTGAGTATCAGAACGTGAAACTTATATGTTTGGATGGAAAGATCTATTCAGCACTTGTAGGTCCTTGATATCGCAGTGTTGAGAAGTTGTGATATTAAACCTCTTCTCCGTTTGCAGAAGAATGTGTAGGTGAGGCTCATTGTCCTGATGGATTTTTGTAGTAACCCTTATATAGGAAGGGTTGTATGGTAAGAAGAGTGACAAGATGTGGTATAGTACAAATTGTGCAATTAAATTGTATTGAGAATAGGTTAGGAAGAGTGATTTTTCTTGAACTCTAAAAGAAGAGAAAAGTTTGGCCATATTTATGAAAGTTCTCACACATGGGTCTGGGCTTTACTGGTTACACTATAAGTGAGAAGAAAGAGAATAGAGAAGAGATACTTATAAAGAACCCTAGAAGGGTCTGATTGTTTTTTAGGGGCAAAACCTAATATGATATTATAGGTTTTGCCCTCGCGCGCCGTTAGGTGCATTGGATCCCACCACCACGTGGGTGACGTCATAAAGTAGGTGGGCCCCACACGATCCAGATTATGTTGTCAGGTATTATATCCCACTTGTATGTAGTGAAAAACAGCTGTCACCGATAAAATTTAAAAGCAAATAGTAAAAAATACTCTACAGTGAAAAGTAAAAATATTTTCTCCACTTTTATTTTGAATTTGAAATTAAAATATGAGGTAATATGAATATTATATCCTGCCATATAAATCTTTTTAATTATAAATTAAATAAGTACAAAAAATAAAATAAATAAAATTAAAATATTCATCTTGTTGGTACAATAATTATATAACCTATTTGGGAGAAAAAAAAATTCAACCGAAGTTTCATATCATGAATAGTAAAATATATATGGGGAGGATGAAATTATTCTCCTCGAAGAGGAATAATTCTTATTTAGGTATCTTTTGTTTTTTCAAGTGATATTTTTAATATAGATGGCATCAAATATTGTATATTTTTCATTATTAACTTAATGATTCTGCAGTTAAAAAAAACTTACTTTATTAAAAAGTATATTATAGATGTAATATAAATTGAAAAAATAATTTTCATGCACATATGTGACCCCTTAATAGTAGTCCCCAAATTAATATAAATAGAGTCTTGTAGAGAGTAATTGTCCCATAACAATTGATTCTCGATTTGGAGACATTTTCTGTAATCTGCCTACTGAACTTCGTTGTGAAATAAAGAAAAATTATTTGCAACATTATGTGGAGGATTACATGAATACTTCTTTTTTCGGAATGAGAAAATTTTGGAAAAATTATCTCAGGTGTTGCACCTGGAATGTGCACGTGGGGAATGAGGATGGATGCTTCCCATCTTGGAGTCTTCTTCCGTCGGCTATTGGAGAGAGGAGACTGTGGGCGCGTGGTGTTAAAAGGGGAGTTGCCCCATAGGGTAATGGAGGACATTGCCTTCACTGCTGATAATAACCCCGATGATGGATGGTACTATTCAGACTCAGAAAAAGATTGCATGGTGGTCGTACGAGATGCTATCCGTCGAGAAATTTTCTCAGCCTATGACATAGTCATTCTCCAAGAAGAATACATTGTGCAGTTAACCACGGAGATACTATATGTGAATGATGTAGTGGTTAGTCCACATGAGATATTTGGGGTCCCACAGAAAGAACCCAATGCATCAATAATTAAATATATTTAATGAATTTAGTTTCAGTCTATTCTTCTTTAATTATCCTTTCATATTTCTAACAGTTATCGCATCTGGTTAGCATATCTTTCATTTGTTTCTTATCTCCTTTTTTTTTCCCTTTTCCTAGTTTCAGCAATGGTGCATCTTGTAGTGCATAATACATTGGGTGTATGCAGTTTTTTGTGACTTCTGGGGGAGACTGGTAGAACCAAAAAAACGAATGTCACAGCAGCTGATCTTTAACGACTGCCAAAGATTGATATTTTATTCAGTGTGGTAACACTTGCACTCTTTCAGTGTACCTTGATCTTTGTCTAATCAAATAACTTTTTAATCTTAAAAATAGTCTATTCTTAAGTTTTTCAACGTGTAGAATTTGATTTTGGGGTTATCTCGGGGATACTCTTTTTCTAAAGTATTGATATAAAATGGATTGTAAAAAATAAGTTTAAATAATTATTTGATAAGATCGCGATAGAACTTAGCACAATTATTATAATGACATAGTAAACTTAAATTATGATAATTAATGTCTTGATTTGATTAAAAATTATATATTAAATAAATATTAGGAATAAAGATAAACAATAGAAAAATTAGCTCAGACTTGTCACATGTTTTACCATATGTTAGATTCATAATCTATGCTTATATACGATAACTGCTATATCATTTTTGTTATGTATCTTTTAGATATGCTCTTTAATTTTTTAAAGCACTCTTATTGAATATCTGAATCCTCACTTTGCAGTTTTGACGACTGGTATTTTTTTTATATTTGCACAAATTGGCAGATGTCTTACTCATTGTGATTTAATTGGTCAATTCTCGTCTTGGCTGACAAAATTAACTACGCGAGGTAAGTGTATGGCCTGTGTACTATCCATTTCATATGATAAATATATGTTTTTATTAAAACTATTTTTTTCTATGCTATTTTTTGAACGTTTTTTGTGTTCCTCTTCGGCTAAAATTCCTATGGCTCTCCATATTTGAAACTTGGTATTTTCAGAAGTCCTATAATGTGGATGTTAACATGCATGCTAAAAAGATTTTGAGCCATTTGTTATAGCAAAATACGAAAAATAACAACAAAGAAAAATAAATTATACACACAAAAACATAATATTTTTGTAGTTCACTCAAAATTAAGAATATGTAAACTAGAGCTATGTTCATGCTATTGCGGCAATTCCAGCACGTGAGAGAGGTCATGCTATTAAGAGAGTAAAACCCTAACCTTAAGTAAAATCAAGGTGGGGGGCATTTGCGCCCCCCCCCTGCCTTCGCACTTCTTCTCCTTCAAGTCTTCTCTTCCCTCTGACCGCCGAGATTCCTCCAACCATATAAATACATCTTTCTGCTGCTGCTTCCAAGCTTCTTCATTTCCAACCAGAAAATTAAAAAAAATGGTTGAATCAAACCCTCCTCTCCTCCACAGTACGACGGAGCTTCTGAACTACTCCGGCGGAACCATCACCGCCCACCGCGATGGCCGCCAGAGCGAGGCCGTCGTGGAAGAATATCAATGTGAACACCCATTGATAGACCTCCGCGGCCTGAGGAGCCAAGACAGAGCGGAGAGGCGTGGTTGCGCCGCCGCGATTTCTTGGGCGGAAGCCGAGTGGGGATTCTTCCAGGTGGTGGGCCACGGAATAAGCCTGGAGCTCCTAAGGAAGATGAGGAGGGAGCAGGTGAAGCTCTTCGGCGCGCCTTTCGAGAGAAATGTCGCCGGCGGATTTCTGAAGGATTCTTCCCGGTGGGGAACCCCGACGGCGACGGCTCCAAACCAGTTCTCGTGGTCCGAGGCTTTTCATGTTCCTCTATCTAAGGTTTCAGACGACGAAGCTTGCTGTGATGAAGACGAGTTCAGCTCTTTTAGGTACAATTGTGATTATATTATATAAATTTGAATGAATTTTTTAAATGTTGTAGGACATAATTCAAGATCTCTAAATAATCGGTTAACATGCATTAGCCCCATGCAGTTTATGTAAGTTGGTGGGTTGAATTAACATATCAATTCATGCCATTTATATGAGTTAGTGAATTAAATTGGATGACTTAATTAGTGAAAAGATATGGAACAATAAGGTAAGATGCCGTTTATATTTTTTTAATTTGCTATTAATCAAACCTATTTTAACTTGCTATCAATCAAATCTAACCTCAAATTCAGTATATATTAATTATAGTGTTTTTTTTTATATATGGCTTCCAGTTGAATTTTTATAATTTATCAAAATAAATTAGAGAATTTTATGATTTTAATTACAAATGTTATGTATGGCCAATATTTGTTTTGATAAGTATATATTGTAATTGATATTGTTATTATTAGAGATATTTAATTATAGAGTTGCTGTTGTTATTGTTATTGTTGTTATTAATGAATCGTTATTGTTGCTATAGTTAATTTTTTTTGTTTGACGTGTTAAATATAAATTTTTTTATAAAAAATATATATATATTTCTTTAGTTTTTATAAATTAAGTTTTAAAAAATAATTTCAAAGTATACAACTTTTTAATTCATTAAACTGCATTAATTATGGATTGAAAAAAAAAATCACCCTCAAAAAATAAATTAATTAAAATTATATATATTTTTCAACTACCCCCAATTTAATCTGTGCACACCTTTAAACCTAATTATAAAATATCGATAGGCTTTGCGATCTACCTTCCAACAACTCACGCTCTTGAGAAAGAGAGTCTCCCAACTTTTTATTTATAATAATAATGCTTCAATTCTCTAATTTCTATTTTAAATATTTAAATTCTTTTAACGTATGAACATGGCTGGTTTTAACCAATCGAAGGCCCAAACCAGAAACTTAAAAATGGGCCATATATATTTTTATATTTGTAAATTTTTTTTAAAAAAATTATTATAAAAATTTAATAAGATACAACTGTCATAGTGATTTATATTTCACAAATATTTAAATCACAATTAAAATGATACCAAATAAAAGAAAAAATTACAATATCACAATTAAATAAACAAGTTGAACCAATAATAGTAAATAATTACTTAAATACTGTCCTTCTTGCATTTTTTACTGTAAAATTACTAATTAATATCTAAAAGTTAAACTCAAATTATGTAACAATCATGGAAGATGAAGACTGAAGAGTGCCTATTTGACTGTTTGTTTAAATTGTTTCGAAAGAAGTTATAAGAGAGCCAAATGAATTTTAGTAGATTTAGGACAAATTTGATAAAGATGTGTTTGGGTTTGTTTTTTTTTTTTTTTTATGTGAAAATGGGTCCTTTTAATTTAATGTATATTGTTTTGAGTTTGTATTTGAGTTTTTTACTTTTTTTTTGAATTGAGCCCCTTATTTTTAATTAGAATTTAATTTTTTAATAGTATACAAAATATAATAAAAGATATTACATATTTTGGGACCCTAATTTTTTAGCAAAAATTGATAGCCCAAAACGGTTGCTTTGTTTCCCAAAATGCAAGGCCAGCCTTGTGTATGAATTGATCTTTATTTTTTAAAGGAGATTGTAAGTATTTTCAAATTAAATGAGAATTGAAGAATAATCGATTTTAAAAATTGTTGTCGAGATTGAAATATTGAAGAGTAATTGATTTTAAAAATTGTTAATCAAAACCACAAACCTCATCATGTCTTCGTTTTAAACTACATCTTGGGCTTGGAAACCACAAACCTCATGTCTTCGTTTCAAGCTCAATTTTAAAAAATAAAAATAAAAAACTTTAAATATGAACGTTACCGAACGGACCTAAGAGTTCCTTTTCATTCTCAGTTTAAAATTGGACTTGAAACTTTTCAGTTTAAAGCTTGAAAAGTAATTTTCTCTTCCTTTGGCGATCTCAATTTTTTTTCTTTTTTGCTTATTAACTTAAAATAAATTTTTATATTTTAAAACATACTATAATTTTTATTGCACATATTTATTTTTTTATTAAAATTATATTTTTAAATCTATTTGTTGAGATGTGTTAAACAAGATAAATATTAAATATAAAATTATATAAAAATAAAAAAAACAATTATAATAATATCTTTTTAACTTAAATGTTTTTGATCAAAAAAACTAGTAACTTTTAAATGATCCTTAAAACTTTACTTAAAGTGAGTTTATGCCAAAAAGGAGTTTTACATATAAAAAAATATTAAAATTTTTAAAAATTACTTCTACATAAATTTATATTTAATATAGATTTGGTTTGATAGATTTTGATGAGAAAAATTTTAAAATATAATTTTTATAAAAAAATAAATATATATAATAAAAGTTATGGTATTTTTAAAAAATATATAAAATTATTTTATATAAAAAAGTAAAATATTTTGAGTCTTTAGACTATACTTTTTGGCTTTTCTAATTTTAAATAAAAAGTCAAAAAAATTGATTTAAAGGCGGTTGACAAACGAGGCCCTAATGGGTGGTGCAGGGAGGTGATGAAGGAATATGCGGCGGCAATGCATGGGCTGGCAAGAGAGTTGGCGGCGGTTCTGGCAACGAATTTGGGCACCGGAAGGGAATCTCTGAAGAGATCTGCAACGGAAGCAGTAGCTACCTACGCCCGAATCGGTACCCGCCGTGCGCGGTGTCGGCGGAGGTTTTCGGGTTGGTGCCCCACACCGACAGCGACTACCTGACCGTCCTCCACCAAGACGAACTGGGTGGGCTCCACCTCATGAAAGGGTCCAATTGGCTAGCTGTTAAACCCAACGCCGACGCTCTTGTCGTCAACATCGGAGATCTCTTTCAGGTACCTCACAACAAAATTCTACACCAGCTTCGTAATAGTTTGGTCATGTTTGGTAAATGTTCTTTATTAATTTATTTTTATTTATTTTTACTTATTTTAGTTTAAATAATATAAAATTTAATTTATTGACTTATTTTTATTTTTTCTAAATTTATTTTTATATTTTGATCAATTTTTTTTACGGTTTAATTCAACGAGAGTAGTCTAAAAAATATAATAATTTAAATAAATAACAATAAAAATTTACTAAAAATAAAAAATTTAAAATCTATAATAAGTTAATAAGTCAAATTGACCCATTCAATGTTTTTATGAAAAATGAGAATCCGTTTTGAGTATTTATATTTGTCTATATATATATATATATATATATATATTAAATAAGATGAAAAAACCATTTAATGACCTTCTAGGTTTTTTTTTTCACCTTTAGTAATTTTTTTAATTTTAGAATAAATTTATATATTTTTAGATTCATTTTGTTAGGAGAAATTAAAAAAATAATAAATTTGAACTAAAAAAAACTTGAAAAAAAAAAATCACTAATTAGTTAACAAATTAGTCCAAATAATGCGGACTGATATTTAATGTGATTTTAATTTTGAATCTTGTAAAGAATATTACGAAATGCATACTGTATATCTAAATATAGAGTGTGTATCCTATTCAAAATCCAATTTATTAATAATAAAAATGATTGTAAAATGTATTTTAGAACGTAGTGCTTGTGGAAAAACACCTAATTGTGTTTTTTTCTCTAATATTAAATACAAAAAAGAAATGCTCAATCTCTAATAATAAAATCATAAAAATTGAATTGAAAATAATTTTTACATTATGCTCTTTTACAAAAACACTCTCTTTTGTCTTTTAGCACGTGTATATATATATATATATATATATATATATATATATGCTCCAAGTCAAACTTGGGCCGGCTAAGAAGTTAAATTTCAGGCTTAAAAGTCCATGAAAAAGTCTCCTTTCGGCCTTGCTTGGTAATCAGTTTTAAATTAATTTTTTTTTTTGTTTAAAATCACTTTAAACCTAAAAAGTTAAAAAAATTATTTGAAAGAGGTATGGTGTGACTTTAAATCAAATATTTAAAGTAATTTTAATTCAAAATGCAAATTTTTTTTACTTAAAGTTGTTATATTTTTAAAAATTTTATTTTTAAATAATTTTTATTCAATCTGAATCTTGTTTGATAGATTTTAAAAAATAAAATTTAAAAATATAGTTTTTACAAAAAATGATAATTTATATAATAAAAGTTATAATATTTTTAAAAAAATATAAAAAAATATGTAAAAAGCAAAAAAAGACTAAAGTATTTGAGTTAGAAAACGATATTTTTTGACTTTTTAAATTTTAAGTAAAAAAATAAAAAATTTAGTTTTAAGCCGGTTGACAAACAAGGCCTTGGACTCACTTTAAATACCTAAATAAATTTTTTTTATTGGCCAACTTTACACAAAAAAGGTGTATATCTATAAGACCTGTTTGTTGCCGTTTATGTTTACCATATTTGTTTTTACGTTTAAGTTTTTTGTAAACAGTAAATAAAAACATATTTGATAATTATTTTTAAAAAAATATAAATAATTTTTAAATTTTATTAAATTTCTATAAATAAAAAAAATATAGTTTGATTTATTTTTATAATTAATATTTTATTTTCTTATCCCTATCTCTTTTTTATTTTTCAAATTAGTGGGATGTGGGATAAAACAACTTTATCCATACCCTGTAATACAAGAAGCTAGTAATTAGCTGCTTCATTTTCATGTGGTAGGTTACTTTTTGTTTTTTTATTTGTCCTTCGTTATTTTTTTTTATACTGTTATGAGTTCCGTTTTAATATTTTATTTCAGTTTTTAAATTCAAACTTAATTTGAAAAAATGTTTGTTTTTTTTTTACTGTTTATTATGTGAGCCTTTTTTGTTATTTAGTTAATTTTTTACCCCCCAAATATTCTTGCGTTTTATTTTTAGTTGAGTTAATTTAGATTTCTAAGCAATAAGGATTAAAAAATCCACCAAGAAAAAAATAATTTAATTTAATAATTTTAATGAATTATCACAAAAAATGAAAACAATTAAAACGAAATAAATTATCCATTATTGAACTTTTTAGGTGTTTTTATCAAAACATTAGTTTTTTTGCACTCTCGATGAGAAAATTTTAAAGAATAATAATTAAATTAAATTTTAAAATAAACTAAATAAATAAGTCATTATTTCAAATAAGGTATTTATAAGATTTGGTGGCTATAAAATTATTCACAAGTCAAGTCTTGATTTTTATGTTGTAAAATATTTTTTTTTATTGTAATGTGTAATCAAGATTTGTTTATTT
>JAOTRH010233032.1:0-10107 GCA_034768845.1 Heliamphora exappendiculata
TATAGTTAAAAATAAAATTAGAAAACAATAAAAAAATGATGTGGTGCATTTTAGCCTTTAACTAGAAATGGAGAGATGACCACGTCGAGAGAGAGAGAGAGAGAGAATGGATAAGTGCAAGTGCCTTTTCCGAACTCCTTCTATAGCGCGTTAGCGCACGCTCCATTTTTTGAGAATAAAAACAGGCTTATTTAACGATGCAAGTCCGGGCTGTCATTTTGGAAAATTATTAGCTACTCGGAATATTATTTAGAATTTTTAATAAATAAATGGTTATAACTCATATAATATAAATTAAAAAATTATTAAATATTTTTAAAGTACTATATAAATGATATTATGTAGTATTCTTAATAAATAAATGATCGTAACTTACACAATATGAACCACTTTTTATATTTTAATTACCTAACAAATGTGAATCATCACGTCCTTACTATAAAATTTGTCGTCACCATATTAAATAGGAACACTACGTAGATTTGCCACATAAAATTCCAGGAGCACCGAATAATTACTTAATATAAATCACTATTTGTCTTTTAATTACCAAACAAAAATAAATTATTATATTTTTATCGTAAAACTTTTTGCTACTATATTGAGTAAAAGTACTATGCGAATTTGTTACGAGTGAAAATATTAGGTAGACTTGTCATGTGGTGCTTTGAGATCACCAAATAATTACTCACCATTTTTAAGGGTTTTGGATGGACTTTTGAGACAAAATTTTTATATATTTTTATGAACAAAATATTTATAAAATAAAATAAAATTTAAAAAAAAATTATTATATGAATTTAATAAAACTTGATTTGTTCATATGTTTTCTTTCTTGTAATAAAAAGTGCAAAAGATTTAAACGGGCTTGCTAATATTAGTATTTTTTTTAAAAAAATTATTATTTGATCAAGAGAGAAAAAAAATAAGTTTTTGAATTCTTTATAAATAAATAATTATTTTACATTTAGGGAGTAGAAAAAAATTACAAGTTTTATAAAATCAAATAAACACCTGAATAATCTAAAATTATAATACTAAAGTTCATGAAGTTGGAAAACAACAATTTTTAGCCATAGCACTTTAACTGATTTTTAGACTTAATTTACGTTATGTGCAGAAGAAAATAGCCTTTTTCTTATTGAGTTTGGTATTAGGAGATGAACCTACCTACCTAGATTTTGGTAAAACCAAAATTAAATTAATCCGGAGCCCTTTATTTAATTAAGACTTAAAAGGAAAATTATTTTTAAATATAGTATAAAGATTTTATTTAAGAGGAGGATCTTATTTTTTAAATATTAGGAACCTAAATGGCCGTCTTACCGACCTATGTCGAGGGCTAATCCTGGAAATGAACAAATATAAATAAAAATAAATTACATAAATTACATTTAAATTATTTTATTTACACCTCTAATTCATCTTTTCTATCAATAAAAATATTCCTATGTACCCAAAAATTATAACCTGAAAAGTATTCAGAAAACAAAATTGTATCTAAATTTAAAATTCTCAAATGTTCAGACAAATTTAATTTGCAAAGAATGTCAGCTATAATTATTTGTGTCATTAATATGTGAGAAATTTAAAATATTATTATCAATGCTATTGAATAGATAATTAATGCAATTGGTTAGACTCTACAGATTAATATTCCTTTTTTCAATAAAATGTCTATATTTGTGACTATATGCAAGATAATTAAACAATGTTGTTACATTGAATATAGAGCCATAAAAAAAATAGCATGCCTTTTTATTTTTAAGGAATTTAAAATATGAGAAAAAAAGGATTGAAACATTTAGGGCCCGTTTGATAATTTTAGCTTTTGATTTTTTGGCTAAAAACGCAAAAAAGTCAATATAGTCTCTTTGGTAAAAAAATAAAAAAAACTAAAAAATCAAAAATTCAAATCAAAATATTATCTATTAAAATATTCTATTCAAACTCTAACTATTTTTAAAATGCAATCCTTATTCATAACTTATTTACTACGTATAATTGTTAATATTAAATATATAAAATGATAAAATTATTTAATTTGAACAAAAAAAAAACTAGTTGTTTATCTAAGCAATCAATTTAAAAAAAGCTAAATTAAAAGTTAAGCTACCAAATAATCTATTTTGAATCAAATTTAATTTTTTAATTAAAAATACAAAAAAAATTTAAAAAAATTAACTTTTAAGATTGTTGCTGATCGGCCCCTTAATTTCAAAGACCAAACAATGTATTTCACTAATATATAATATAGATAGATAGATAGATGGATAGATAACATAAATTAAAAGATTCATTTATCATAAAAATGTTAGTTAAATAGAGTTGTAAAAAAATAAGAAAAATAAATAAAACGTGTTTTGAGAGATCATGCTTAAGTGGGACTCTAATTTCAAAGAATTCAATAGGGTTATTTAGAAAAGTTATTGTTGATAATTTTTAGCTTTTTATTATTAATTTTATTTATAAATTACATATTTTTTTAAATACTTACAACTTCTGTTACAATTGATAAATTTTTTTTTTGTCTATTTTAGATACAAGTCGCAATTTTTACAAAAAATGAACAACTTATGTTATAAGTGACAATTTATAAGTTATCAGTTTTAACTAATAATTCCAAACACCACCAACGTTTGGGTGCAATTTTAATATCAATTGCACCCAAACGTTAAAGTTTCGAATAAAATTTTATGATCCAATCCGTTCATTACGTAGAACTCGTCGAGTTTATTTAACACGAGAAAATTTAGATTCATCCAATATCTGTAACTAAGTGATTGAATAGTTTTTATTTATTTATTTATTATGAGATCTTATTCAATTACTTAGTTACAGATATCAGATGAATCTAAATTTTTATATAATAAACAAACTCGACGAGTTCTACGTAATGAACGGACTGGATCATAAAAATCTATTCAAAAATTTAACGGTTGAGTGCAATTAATGTTAAAATTAAACCTAAAAAAAAATTAGTGTAATCTCAGAGTCCACGTAGGAGGTCCCTGTAATAAGTTTAAATCTCAGAGGAGATAAGTGTAATTTACTCAAATTATTTTCATTTTCTTCATTTTTAAAAATTCAAGAAAAATCAAATTTAAAAATGACCAATGGGAAAAACACACTAAACAATGCCATTTATTTATTTATTTATTTTTGTGATGAAAATTTAAAGAATGAATCGCAACAAGCAAAAGATAAATAAAGAACAAAAATAACAACCGAACAATAAATATTTGAAGTGTATAACAAGAAATTAGTCGTTGCGGGTCTCACCTTTCCCCTCTCTCTCTCTCTCTCTCTCTCTCTCTCTCTACATAAAAATTAGGGTTTTTAATTGGAAAAATGAGCTATACTACCACCACACCTCTCTTTTAGATCTCTCCCTCCTCTCTTCCCATTCACTTCAGTTGCTCTCCTCTTCTTTGTCGTTCTTTTACTCTGTTTTACGTGTGGTTGATTTTTATTATTTTCTTGTAAATTTTTTTTCTTTTATCGCTAGTTCTCTATTATTGCGTTCTTTTGAGGTGTTATTTTCAAATTTAAATATCTACTAGATCGATATAAGTAGATCGACGCTGTTAACGTCAAAGTTAAGATTAGGTAATTCATCATCAACCTTCAATTAACTATTTGATGAGAAATTAATAAAAATGATTGTGTTATTTCAACTAGCTACTTATGAAAGAAGACGGTATTATGCGGGTTATGATAATTAATTTTTATAATTAATTTTTTAAAGTTTTGTAGTGTATTTTAACAATGCATTCTTGTGTAGAGATTTGTGATTCTTCATACAACGAGGTTTTATTTTTTTTTTGTGTGAAGATTTTTTTTTCTTGCCTAGAGATTTTCTCTTTTCTTGTGAAGAGTTATTCTGCATTTAATATATATTTTTATTTAATTTTATATTAAATTTAGAACGTATTTTGATTTTTTGATTTTTTGTAAAAAAAGTAATTTTTAAGAAGTCAAACACAAATTAAGTTTAAATAACTTGATTTAGTTCACAATTATGCATAAGAGAGAGTGAGAGAGAGAGAGAGGGCGGCCCCCCTGACAAATTCATGTAAGATTCCTCAATACCTTGAAAGAGGTATTGAGTAATAAATTATGCCAAATTATGCCATTTGTTGGTGTTCTGTCCTATTTAAGGTGATATAATTATATTAAAAGTTTAATATAATTAAGAATCAAATATATTATATTAGGATTAATATATTTTTATTATAAAGAAAAGGAAAGAAAAAATAATTTGTCCAGCTGTGTTTTAAAATCAGGAATAGGTTTTGAGAGTCCTATTAAAAGTAGCCTTAATAGGCTTACTCTATATATTGGGTATTCGGTTGGTAATATAAAATCACAGCAAATCAATTCTCCAAGATTTGATGAAGCAGCGCACGTCTTGGAGAAGCAGCGCATCAGTGTGCGTTGCCGAGGAAGAAGCTCTTGGGAAAACAGTCCAGTTTCGTGCACCGATTGGATGTCAAACAAAATTCGATCGTCATGAAATTTTAAGAACAGACTTTCAGCGCCTGATTCTTGATAACCAACGGTTTTGATTATCAACTGGTGAGATCTAAACTTGAGTTTATTTTTTAGTAGGAATCTACCTTACGATGACGAGTATTTATTATATTTTTTATCTTGAAAATTTTATTCACTATGCTGTCATTTTTTGAGTATGCCTAGAGAGATAATTCACTAAGTTCATTATTTTGACATAGTGAATATTTGGAATCGAATTTCGGTCTCGTAGTTTTTTCTCTTAGGGATTTTTCATGTAAAAATCGGCGTCGTGTAGTTTCTTTGATTATTATTTATTCTGTTATTATTTATTTTATTTAATTAAACACGAAATGAAAAAAAAACATTTTATTTCACTACAGCTTATTTTGTTTAGTTTTTCCCAACACCATTGAACTAGAGAGAGAATTGAATTGTATAAGAAAATATAATACTATATAATTGGTTTTTTTGGGTGTTAGAAATAGTTATTTTATTTCGTTTTAAATTACAATAAATGATATATCATTTATGTTGAATTCGATCACATTATATACAAAGAATATTATATTAAGAATACCCATCAACTAAGACTTTAAATTAATCAAATAGAAGTGTATATTTCCAAACATTTTATAAGGTTGAATAAGACTAGGGATAAGTTTAAATATTATTATTTTTATTTATTAATTACACATTTGTCATTGCAACTTGTGTATTTAAGTGGATAAAGATGGAGACTTCTAGTTTAATAAATCCATCTAAAATATAGAATAGAATAGAATAATATATTTTCAATCATTTTCTATATGATTATATTGCCAAATTAAATTAATATATTAATATATCTAATTCAATTCAGAATTTCAAGCATACCCTAAAGAAATTGGCACTTTTCATTCAAACCTTTGGCAACAAAGAACCTTTTGTTGACTGTTGAGGCAGCAAATTGAGGAGTGTCAACAGCATGATCTCATCTTGATTAGATAGAAAGAAGTACAAAAAAAAAATAAAAAATAAATACAGTTTATTTGTCTGTTTTCTTTTTTTTTTTTAATATCCTCTAACACAATTTTTCTATTTACTTTTTTTATATGTATTCTAACACTATTTTTTTTTATTTTATCTATTCATTTATGTATAAGAGCATATCTAACTGACTCTCTACAAAAAAAAAAAAAAAAAAAAAAGTTAGTTTGCATAGTAATTTTATTTTTTTGAAATTCTAATAAGCTATTTAATCAGCTTTTCATTTGACGAGTAAATATTTAATATTTTTGAAGCAAGTTTAGGTGGTGCTCTAATTTTATAATTATTGGTGTGTTTAATGGGACTTATTATTTTTTTATTATTATTTTATTCAACATATAAAAATATATCATTTAATAATTTAAATAAAATATTACTTCAAGAGCATTGAATAATTATTCTCATTTGGTGAGTGAGCGTAACTATCCAAATTATAATTTTCTCTTCTGATTGCTTGGATTTGCAAGGAGAAGAAAAGAGGTAAGAAAGTAATTGTTGAGCATATATGAAAAAAAATGATTAGAAAAAAATAAGAGTTTTATTTTTTATTTTTTACTTTTGAATCTCTAATTTAAAGAGTAGTGTTGGAGTTATTTACTCTAACAATACTTTATTTATTGCTTTTGACTCTCTATTATATATTGCTTTTTTTTTTTTGTACTTTTAACTCTCAAATTTAAAGAGCAGTATTGGAGTTGCTCTAATAGTATTTGATATATTACTTTTATATAATTTTGAGAACTATGAAAACAAACTTAGATTTGACTAAAATAGAATATATGGCTAAAATATAGAACTCTTTTGAGAGTTTGTTGGAGTTTAAAGTAAGATAAAGACTAAGTAAAAATAGCTAATAATTAAACTTTAGAAAGCATGTTGGAGTTGCTACAAAAGAAAAGGTTCAAAAACTAATTATATGTTTACCTCTCACTTAAGAATGGATATTGCATTGCGTTAATGGGCGATTATATCATATAAATAATACTACATAACAATAAAAAAAAATTATTAATAATTGTCTTCTTTTTCTTCTACCGAGCTAAGATTCTAAAGACTTCGTTCATTTAATAGAAAATGAAAAAAAAACTATTTTATTTTTCTGCACGTGTATTTAGTTGATACAAGCAAATATGAGCTTCGAAAAAACACTTTTCACAAAAAAAACACTTTTTTTGTGAAAAAATATTTTTTCATAAAACAGATTCTGTAAAAGGCAGAAGATTATATATTAGGAGAAAGTGAAAAACTGAAGTTTTTAATAACTTTTTGAAAAATTAAGAGGTAACAGAAATTAATTTCATTATACACATATATATATATATATATATCACTTTTCTCGTGAATTGAATTACTTTCTCATATGATTTTTTTTTGACAACTAAGCGAAGCCAAAGAGGTAAGATCTCGGAGACATTGATGCACAATTCAACTTGTGGGGGCTATCTAAGGTCCAATTTCTATAACGGAAATGCTATCCTTAAGCAAATTACTAAAAACTTTTGACCGAAAACTTGTGTTTTGAGTTTAAATATTTTTATGCTTATATTATGGTAAAAAAAATTTATATATTGTACTTTTTTTTAAATATATTTTTATAATAAAATTTTTTATTTTGTAGTATTTATTAATTTTATTACTAACATAAAAAAAATTAAGTTAATTGAATATTTTTAATTACATGATTTGATTATTTTTGTTTATCATTGTTTTTTATAAAATTATATTACTATTTATTTATATTTCAATAAATGTGATCTAATCACAAAACTATTAATGTCTAATTAATTTAATTTTTTTATCAAAATAATCTACTTAATAAATATTATATAATAAATAGTTTCGATTATAAAAATATATAAAAAAACTAAAATAATAAATTAATTGCATTTAAAATAAAAAATACTGAGAATATTCTGAAAACATTCTCAATGTGAAAAATACTAAGAATATTATCCGTGTTAACAACTATGAGAACATTCTCAGTGTCAACAACTCTGAGAATGTTTTCAGGTGCGTGTGCGAGAATTTTTTCACTGATTTTTTTTTTCTCTTTCCTTCTTCGGCAACCGCCGCCTTCCACCGTCACTAGCATTCTCAATGTGAAAAACACTGAGAACATTCTTAGTATTAACAACTCTGAGAATGTTCTCACTGGTACGTGTGAGAACATTCTTACTGATCTTTTTTCTTTTCTCCTCCATTTCTTGGCAACTGTCGCCTCCCACCACCACCACCAGCAGATATTTTCAATTTTTGTGCTTATTATTTTTTTTTTGGATATGGGCTCTCTCAATTCCCAAATCTCTGTTTTTTCAATGGGTTAGAAAGGGTGTGCATTTCATGTTAATAACACTGATGCTGAACTTGGGAGAGAAATACAGCAAAAGTAAAACTTTTACATACTGATACTGAGTTTGAGAATTGCATTTTTTCACTTTCTCATACCTTTTCTATACTTGTGGTTATGTGGATTCAAATTTTAAAAGTCATTATTATGTTGAATGACTTAAGGTGATATAATAGATTCATATATATATATATATATATATTTGTCAAATTTAACGTTAAGTTTTTAGTAAATTTTTTTTCAATCTTTTTATTAATTTTTTTTATATTTTCAATCTTCTTTTTAATACAATTCAAAAAGTAAAAAATAGTTACAAAATAAAACAAAAGTTTAGAAAATAAAAACATAAACAAAAATATTAAAAAATTAACCCATACAGGGCCTTAATATTAGTGTTGTATCTTTGCAACATGGTAGATGTTTTCTTGATGAGAGAAAATAATTAGTGCCACATATAAGAACATGATGTGAACGTAGTGTATAAAATATGGTTTCGTTTCCTTTGGTCATTTTTTTCGATAATAATTTTCGAGATGAGTATCATCACTTTTTCGATAAATTTAAATTACAAATTTAATAGAATTCACCGAAAGAATACGAGTATGTAAAAAATTAAGTTGATTACTATTATTAACCATTTAACCGAACTACGATCGTTTAGAAAAATAAATTATGTGTTCAATCTACAAAAATAACCATTCATTTTTTTTCCGAGACTAATGTTGTTTCATTAAATAGTTACTGATGTTTGATGAATTTGATATTTTACCCGTTTATTATGCTCAATAAATTTCTTGCCATGAACGACTCAAATTACTAAAATTACAATCAAGGTGAGTCTCACTAAATGAACAAGACTAATATAATTGAAACTCTCGATTCTTTTGTATAAGTGTGGCTTACAAGTCAAAAGTGAGCGGGGGTGAAATTAGGAGTTCGTTCGACAATTTAATTTTAAATTAGTTTTTTTATTTTAAGTTATTTTAAATTAAAAAATTAAATTATTTATTTGGTTAAAAAATAATAATTTTTAAACCACTAAAAAGCTAAATAAACTCAATATAAAATTCTATAATTGTCCTTTAGTCTAAATGAGTTGGAGTATGATTGTTAGTTGAAATTTATGTAATTTTATATGTGAATAAATAAAAATTAAAAATTATTATGAAAAAAATCAAAATGTCGAAAAGCAAATAGGCTAAAAGTTAGAGTTAAAAAATAAAACTTCTTAATTTTTTGAATTTTAAGCCAAAAATCAAAAAATCATCTCTAAGTCGACTTAAAACCGATTTAAAGTTAGTAGCCAAACGAAAGCTAAACTTATGTTCGGTCTATTTTAAAAAAAAAAAAATATTTAAAAGTATTTTTAAAAACTCATTTATTTGGCCTTTTATGATAATTAATTAACTTTTTTCACATCTACCTTTTACAAAAAAAAAAAAATCAAAAATTTAAAAAAAAATTTTAAGCCAAACACACGCTAATTTTCTAGTGGTGGTTGGTGGTCTTTACAAAATATCACAAATATTCGCTGGACCACTGCTTCCAACTCTCCTTTCTCTCAGTCAATGATTGCAAGTGTGTAACCAACATGTATTCCCCCGTTTGGGATAATTGCTTTTAATTACTTTTTTATTTTTATTTTTTATTTTATAAAAAAATTAACATTTAGTCTTACTTTGCATCTCTTAAAAGTTAATTTTTCTGCAAAAGGTTAAATTTTAATTAAAAATATTATAATTATTTTATTCATTTTAAGTCATTTTAGTTATAACGTTTAGTCTTACTTTGCATCTCTTAAAAGTTAATGTATAGACTTTTAGTGTCTTTAGAATATATAGATTTTTTTTCTTAAAAAAAAAAAACTTTTTTTTTTGACAAACTAAACTGTTTAAATTTAAATTTGATTTTTTTATATAAAAAGAATTAACTTTTTAAATAATTCAAACAGGACCTAAACACAAACTAAAATTTTTAATTTTTTTTCTTCACCCTTGTGATTTTCCATGAACATGACAAATCTACCCATCCCCTTCAACCTCAAGATGGTCCTCCTCCACTATTAAGACTTCCCGATACCCACACCCCCTTATCCTACACTCATTTCCCCCTCTCCCCTAACTTATCCTACGCACTCTCGTCCTCGTTCTCTTCCTCTCTTTCTCTCTCTCTCTCCAACCCCAACCCCAACCCCAAACCCAAACCCAAACATCATAGTA
>JAOTRH010233043.1:0-10107 GCA_034768845.1 Heliamphora exappendiculata
TTATTTTATTTTTCTGTAATTTTAGATTACTGTAACTTGTTGAAAGTTAATAAAGATGTATTTTCTAGATCACTGAGTATGTAATTTTATTATGGCGTTGGATTATCTCCCGACACTCTTATCTCTAAATTTGAGCCTCACATTAGTGTATTTGAGCATCTATTTACACTCTCTGGTGACAACCTGAGCCTTTCTAGTGTATTGTCACATTGTGTCCCACTATCTATGTGTCTTACAGTTTCTAGTGCTTAAACCCCTTTCAAATAGATTTCAAAAAAAAATTAATTAAAATCTAACTCAATATACTGATTGCCAAAAAAAGGTCACCAACATGATTCTCATGTGATTTACTTGTGAATTAGAAAACCTAATATTATTTAATTTATGTCTCCTTCAATACTACTAATAGACTAAAGATTTTCAAATCTGATTTAGGAAATCCTATGTCTTTCAGTTTTCTTATCCTTCAATACTACTGATTAATTAAATATTTCTAAATTTGATACTTACAAACTTGATTTACCAAAATCAAATTCGAGTAAATTCCAACAATATATTATAAAAAGTAAAAAATACATAGAGGGAATGAATTTGTACAACAAAAAGTGTGAAAATCATTTCCCTTTAGCTATGTTTGATCTAAAAAGTATAATAGCATTTTTTCAGAGTTTTTCTTTATTTTCTTGAACCTTTTTTATATTTAGTTTAAAAATTTTACCTTTTGGTTCTTTATGATAAGAGGGATTTAAAAAGCATGCCCATTTGGCTCAAAGACTTTTTTATGAAAAATCACTAAAAAGAAAAAAAAACAAAACAAAACAAAACAAAACAAAACAAAACGTCTATTAAATTGGTTTTTTTCATCTTATCTAAATTTTTAAAATTTTTGTATTAGAATTTCTCATTTTTTTATTTTCTTATGATAAAAAAAATCTAAAAAGTACACTCCTTTTAGTTAATACAAAAAAATCACTAAATAAAAAAAAAGGTATAAAAAAGTTAGACCACTAAATCATCTAGTACTGTAATCGCCATCGGTTGCTCCCATTAGCCTTTGTTTGGCATAATTTTTTTCTAAGGGTTTTTGCTTTAAAATTTCCTTAAAAACCTACTTATTTGACATTCTATTGTAATCAAATGACTTTTTTCATATTTTTTCATTTTATTAAAAAAAAATTAAAAAATCTATAAAAAAGTTAAGCCGAACACACGCTTAATTACTAATCCAAGATTCCGCTTTGGCACAAAATATTTAATTATATAGCCAAACACTGCCCTCAAAAATGAGATTTTTGGCAAAAGGTAGACTCTTGTATAGAGGTCTGAGTTGGTTAAAAAAAATTAATTATTCAATACTTTGAAGTAGTTCTTTATCCAAACACATTTATATACGGAATAAAACACTAAAAAAATAATGAACTCTACTAAATACACCAAGCTGTGTTTGGATGACAAAATACATGAAGAGGGGTGGAAATATGATTGCTAGAAATTAAATATCTAAAAATCTAATTTCTAAGCAATTATACTCAAATCTTTGGATTAATTTATAAATCTTAACTGATATATATATATTTTTTAGGGATTTATTAAAGTGTATCATTTTATTTTCTTACTGGTTGATCTTGAAATCTAAAATTATCAGAGGGAGAGTGGGAATTGAATATTCTTACTTAATTTGAGAATGTAATTTATGATTGAATAAGATATCGATCATTAATTATTTTCACATTTCTACTCATTTTAAATGGAATAATTATAGAGATCTAAAATCGCATTCTCATTTGTCCCTAAAATTCTAGCTATCCAAAACATAACTCAATAGTTATGAAATTAAAACACTGCCATGAACTTCTCCAAAAATATTGTGTAATTGCTTCGTGGACTGAGCTGCACTAAAGATCTCATTTTTTCAAATCTATTAAGACTTTATTTTGTAAGTTTGGAATGGCCACTAGGAATAACAATAGGGCGGAACAGAATGGGGATTAGTTCTCCAATTTTTGTCCTCTATTTGATCGAGGTAAGAACGGGAGAAATATCGAAAAAGTAACGAAAAACGAGGTGAATATCGGGATATTTTGGGTATAATTTGTAAAATTTAAAAGAGTAATATTATTAAAAACTATAAGTAATATAATAAATAAATAATAATAATTAATGAATTAATATAATTAAATATAAAAAATATAAGAAGTAAAAAAGAAAAATTAGAAATAAATATAATGTTTTAATATTTTGAACTTATTATATTTATAAAATTATATTTCATACATATATTAATATTTAAAAAATATTTATTTTATGTAATCCGGGGCGGGGGAAAACGGGATAGGTAGAACAAATACCGTCTCTATCCCGTTTGTTATCAGAAGCGAAAAAAATTCTATAAAGCGGGACGGGAACAAAGCGGAAAAAATTATCATTTCTAATGATCACCTACAAAAATTCTAACCATTAATTTGGTAATCTGCGTGGAAAAAAAAAAGAAGGAAAAAACTTAACTTGATTTTCACATAAATAAGCTTTTCACATAATTTATACGATTAACACTTGGTATTATTATTCATGATCCACTAAAAATCTACCAAATGAAATCTTTTGAAACTATTAAAGAAACGAGATCTTGAATAGGAATCCGGGGTGCCTTCTATGTCCTTTGCGAGGGTAGAGATAGTATGTTGTTGTGTTTTTAATAGGTATCGCTCCATAATATGTTTTATGATTGGATTTGTTTTTTATTCAGAGTTTGTCGAGTTTGTTATTTATTTAACAAATAAATTTGATTCAATATTTATAAATACAATTTTTAAAAAAATAATAATTTAACTAATATTTTCCTTTGCATTGCTACAAATATAAAATTAACTTCATTTTATATATAAATAACAAACTCGACAATCTCTGCATAATAAACGAATTCGATCATAAAAATATATCAAAAAATTATATTTATTAAAAATACAAAAATAATTTTAATTAAAGTGACCATATTTTGCGACCGCATTTGAGTAACACATGACGTAGCATCTCATATATACATACATGGTGTTTAAAAATTAATTATAAATTCATAAAATAACATAATTATCACAAATAATATACCTATTCAAAGTACAAAAAAAAAAAATAATCATTAAATGTAGCCACTATAACCTTATTCAAAATACAACAAAGTACTGTCTGTCTATCAAAAGAGCACAATAATTAATCTATAAAAAAAAAAAAAAAAAACACAGCACGAGGGTCCGTGGTTGAATAGAGGGCTTATCCCGTATTTGAAACCAACCAATCAAACGTTGTAGCAGTCATGATCTAACAAATGGATATCAAAGAAATTTTGTGTGCAATCCTTTTATCAGTTCATGATGAAATGATAAATACAAGAGTAAAAAGGATACAATCGTCAAACATGAGAAATTTTTACATGCAAGGAGAATATTGTCATTTGGTGTCTTTCTTAAATGCTATTGGATGATGAAGTAGGTACATTCAGTGTTTGTTTGGGGTATTAGTGTACTATTATCCATTCTATAATTGTATTACCTACCTAATAGTGTAATACCCCAGCTACTAAAATTACTTATCCCTTGTTTTTTTAACTCATAGGTAGGTGAGATTAGATAGAATGGATAAGAATATCTTTTGTACCCAAAAAAAAAAAAAATTTAATACAATTCAGTGTTTGTTTGGGGTCCGAATTAAATTCAGAATAAAGTAATACAATCCAATCATATATCTGTTTCACAAACTAATTACTTGGTATAAGTTCAATTTCCATTTTTGCCCCCTCATTGGAACAACAATCAGCTTCCAAATAGAGGGTAAAAATGTCTGTGAAAAGTTAATAATGCAGCAGTTGATTGAATACCATAAAATAGGTGGCATTGAATTATATGCGGCAAAATGGATTGTAATAGTGGACATGAATATAATACAGTTTATTGGATTATTAGCAAAAGGATTTTGATTGGAATAAAATAATTTAGAGTTAATTAATTATTATACCTATTTAATAAATTTGTGGTAGAATTGGTCCTATCATTAATATTTTTAAATCTAAGGTCCCATTTTAAATGTAATTTTTTATAATGATTAATTTACTCTTATTTAAATTTTAAAAAATTACAGAAACATTCCTTATACTATTCGCGAATATCACTTAATTCCCATGAACTAAAAACTCGTACAAAGTTGCCCATACACTATTTATTTATATCACTTTGCCTCCCTCCTCAGCTATTTTGCTTATGTTATGGAATCCTAACGAAAGGGGGACAAACTGATACAAATAAATAGTGTATGAGCCACTTTGAATGAATTTTTTGTTTAAGGAGTTAAGTGATATTCGCAAATAGTGTAGGGAGTGTTTCTGTAATTTTTTCTTTAACTCATTTGTAACGAGATAATTAGATTTTTAACTAAAATTTTTTAATTTTATAACTTTCACCATATAGATCTTTTTTTTAATAAAATTAGTATTTTTGGATCTATTCGTTGAGATTTATCAAATAAGATGGATAATAAACATAAAACTATGTAGCAAAAATTAATAGAGAAATTTTATGACTACACACTGATAAATTTATTTTTTACTAATTTAAAAAAATTTACCAGTTGCAGGTCGATCCGGTGACGCATCGATGTCTTGAGCGTAATTTTTCTCATTTTGTGATATTTTACTGTAATGACATCCAAATTTTAAAAAATGTGAAAGTGACTAACTAGCTAGAGTTGTAGAATGTAAAAGAGTGTATAAGCAACTATAAAATACTAGGAAATTACAATTTTTTTAAAAATAGATTTAAAACTAATCTTTATAAGATTCTTATTTTTATCTACTCTGTCAAAAAGACCCAAAAATTTAATTCAATGCAATCCGTACATATTCATTGAAAAAAACCAGGCCTTTAATGTGTAATATTTATTTTTTGTGGTCAATTTCTTTTAACGCTTCTCAACACTTTATTCCTTTACCCCAAAAAAGATACTTATTTGTTTTTTTCGTTCGCGTTTGGGATGAATTTTTAGTTTTTTTTTTGCATTTGTGAAATTAAATTTTAGTAAAAATTATTTTTAATTGATGTAAGATAAATATTATTTGGACATAATTACTTTACTAAAAAGTTCTTTATATATATATATATATATATATGTATCTATTTTTTTATAAAAATATATTTGTAAAATTACTCGTCGAGATCTAGTAAACATAATGATATTGAAAGTAAAATTGTGTAAAAAAATTAATGATGGCAATTTTTAGTTGCCATAGTGTCATTTGACTTATTATGTTATTGACTTTTGGTTTAAAAATCACTTAAAGTTAAATAAATTTTTACCCTTTAAGTTATTTAAAAGTTTTACCAAATTAATTTATTATTTTTTTAGGTAAAAGTAACTTTAAATGAAAGGTTCAATTTTAAGTCGGCTTACCAAACAATGCCTAAATAAATAAATTTTTCCATGAAGTTAAATTGGAATATTTTTTTGGTCTTTTTTGCCTGAAAATATTTAAATGGCCGTCATTTGTTAATTTTAGGCCGTTGCGTTTTTTCTTTTTTTCTTTTACTGTGTACTGTATGCAACAGTCTTGGTAATATTATCCAGTTTTTTCTTCTTTTTTTTTACTTCTTTTTTTTAAAAAAAAGCTACATTTTTTTATCGTAATTTGAACTTCAATAAATATTTGTTTAAATAGCTAGTTAAGTAAATAATTAATGGTTAAGTTCTTAATTGAATTTAACTGTTAATAACAATTTGGAAGGGTAATACTTAGCTATTAATTCTACCAAACACAGCTTAAAAAACATAGACCTTATAAAAAAAACAAATATCTCTAATCCAAATGACCAAATTATTTTAAATTTCTCTAGTGATGATGAAATAGATAAAAAATTTAATAATAAAAAGAGTTCAACTAAAACAAAAATAAATCACTTACTAACCGTTTCATAGTTTTTTCATGTTTAATTTGCAAGTTTCCAACTTTTAACCGAAATTGGTATAAATTGGTATCATCACAAGAAATCAAAAAAATAAAAATTTAAGTTACAAAATGAAAAAAAAATCCATAAATAGCCAAAAACGTCTAAAAAAACTAGACCAAACACATATATAGGCTCTGTCTGAAATAATGACTTATTTACTCATATTATTTCATTTTCTCTAACCGAGTTAAGCCAAAAGAGTAAATTTTTTTAATCAAAATATGAATGAAAACAAAAAGGACCAAAATAAGCTAATAAGCTATATTCATAGTAAAATAGGTTAGGAAATTAAATTTTATATTACCTTTTTGTCTTTGTTTTATTTTTTTTTCATCTTTAATTAAGTTTTTTAAAAAAATTTCGGTTCTTTTCATATAGAGAATTTAAAAATATAATAAATGGTAGCCAAAAATTTAAAAGTCTAAAAAGCAAGAAATTTACCAAACATGAGTATTTCGATTGAAGGGTTGTTATGAGTTCAAATGAAACTTATTACGTATCTCACTTTAATAATTTAAATTATTTATTTTATTATTTTTATTGAGTAAATTATTTATATAAAACGATTATCTTAATATGATATTATTAACTAACTAAATAAATTATAATTATCTCGTCATTCATTTTAGTAGCAAATGTGATTTATTCTATTAATTAATTAATAATATCAAATTAATTTAACTATGGTCAGTTCAAGATTGGCACTGTATTGTTCTCGCCGGGTAGGTCAATCTCCATCATATTTTTATGATTTTAAATGTTCTATCTTATTGTATTTATTGAGTAACTGCTTTTTTAAAAACCAAATTAATTATATATTAGTAATCACATGATTAGATCTTTTATTTTAAAATATAAATAATTAAATATAATTTTTAAAAATAATACATAAATAAATACGATTTAATTACATACATAGCCTTGTCTAATCAATTAAATTTTTGACATAATAAACTATTTAATTAGCAAACACTAATTACAAAATAAAAAAACTCAAATCATGAAAACATATTTAATGCCAGCTTCATAAGAAGAAAAAATTATTAAATACTTTCAGAGTAGCATGCAGACGATATTACGTGATATTCTCAGTAAGTAAATAATTTCAACTTATACAATGTTGGTTACTTTTTGTCTACTAATCACCTAATAAATACGAGTCATCATGTGCTTACCGTAAAATTTATTACTATCATATTAAATAAAAATACTACATAAATTTATAATATAATACTTCAAAAACACCGAATAATTACTCTATAATAAGGGCACAACACCAACTCAAGCTCCCGGCCGCATGATTGGCTTCTCATGATGGGTCTTCAAAAATCACCATCTTAATTTCAATAATGATTTGTGAAAAGATTAGTTGAGAAAAAGGAAAATAAAAAATTTGGAAAAAAAAATATTGCTTTATTCATATTTTAATTTTTTATTTTTTATTTTTATTTTTATTTTTTCATTTTCCTCCATGAATCATTTTAGCAATTCACAACGGAAACAGAGCCAAAATAAACAGTCAAACCAATGTTTTCAGAACTAACAAAATTAAAATTTAAGTACTATTCAAGCTATTTTTTGTGAATTTTTCTATATACACAGAATTAATCACAAACTACGTACATTAAATAGTTAAGATTATTTTGTGGTTAGTTCTATCGTTAATTTATATGTAGCAAAAAAATTTGAAAAACTTTTTTATCAAATGTGTAAAGAAATTACTATTTGAAAAGTGAGAAATTTAAAATAAGATGAATTTTGCTAATTGAATAAAAAAATTATTAAGTACACTTGTAGTAACATGAATTTTGTCTTTCACCTATTTGTTAAACATAAATTATTAATATTAAATATGAATTATTCTATAAGAATTGTTTTTCACCCCGTTGTTAAGTTAAAGTAATATTTCTAATGACACCTAATATTTCAAAACAATCGAATAATTTGACTAACTCAAAATTTGATATGTATTTATCAATATTATAAGGGCCGGATGACATGTGTTGTACATAGCACTGGAGATGAACGTTGTATTGTATTCTAATTATGTCGTGTCATATTGTATTCATATAACTCAACACTAATCGGACTCATTTAGCTTAATATTAACACTATTTTTTATAAATGAATAAATTTGTTTATAATACGCCAATCACAAATAGAATCGCACGTCAAACAAGTCATAATTTTAAGCTATTTATAGTTCAATCTATTTTTTTGAATAATTAAGTGTATATTAATCAAAATTAAAAATATACAAATGAACTCGATATACATCCCCAAAAACAAACAAAATGATGGTAGAATAAATCACTAAAATACAAAACCATAACAAATTTAAAAACTCTCAAGAAACCGAGAGCTAAGAAAAAACATATTTTTTCTTACTTAAGCACGATTTATTAGGTTTATTCAAATGAATTAATTTTTCTCTAGCAATCTTAAGATTTTCAATTCTATCAAGGAGCTTTTTCTTATTATCACCGCTTGAAGACGGAAGTCGTCAAAAGCCCAATAAAGTTTCCTTCTAAAATGAACTTTGGAAACATTTTCAAACGTATACATCGACGACTGGTAGGTTCAGTGATACTTTCAGAAAAAGAGGTCAACTTCTCTCCCCCTTTGAGAGGGAAATCTGCTAGATGTTTTTATTAATTTTTTTAGATTCGTATTGCAATAATTAGCAATTGAATTCACCAAGAGATTGCTCGTATCCTTTTCAATCTATTTAATAACCTGTATAATACATATTAACATTTAACCCATTTAATAGCATACTTAATGACCTCTTTAATTTATACTTTTAATTTTATGCATGTTTCAACTATAAATTGTGGAGAAAAATAGTGTTGTTGTCTCACAAAATTGTGTCATCAACATCGAGAAAGAAGTGTGCCGCTGTCGCCAAGTAAAAATTGTATTGCCATTGAAGTACATGACTGTCAACCGTCGTAGAATTATAGAAGGAATGAAGAATGTTAATTAATGTCTAAAAATAGAATTGTAAAAAAAATTATCTCAAACACGAACAAAAAACAAATCACTGCCTTTTTTGAGGTGTGGGGGGGGAGATAAACCTTGTGTTGAGAAGCATTAACCAAGAAAAATAAATATTACACATTAAGGCCAGTGTTTTTTTCAATGAATATGTACGGGTTGCATTGGATTAGGTATGATACCATTGGGGGTCTACTATCACTCTATTCATACAATCACTAAGCGTTTGTTTGATGGGACAAAAATTAATTCGGGTACTATTTGTAACGATTTAAATTGATTATTTATTTAATAATATAAATAAATATTTTAATAACGTGATTTAAAATATTTAATCTCAAGTTATTAATAGTGATCTACATATTATATTTATAGTAGATATTGTTTAAAAGATATAGTTGATTTTGTTTTTTTATTTTGCATATATATCTTTTTGATTAATTTTGATTGAAATTAAGGATGAATCTAATGAAAATTATTAATAATATTGTTAGGAGTTTGTGATAAATTATTGATTTTTTTTTATTTCGTTCTTTTGTCCTTAGGGCTCGTTTGGTATTACAGATGAAATTAGATATGATATGATGAATAAATAATACTGCGGTTTCCACATATTTTTTAATATCAAATGATTATGGAATGAATTATGTATACAGTGAGAAATTTAGTTCATATTTAATTACAGCAGGACAAAGAATTGAATAAGAGTTATATAATTATTTTTTACTGTTAAATAAAAAGAGAATATAATCTGGAGTATGATACTACTAATACTAAGAGAGACTAGTACTATTAATACCATGAAGTGAGTATTAATAATTCGATATTTGGTGAATTATTAGTTCTAACCCCTCATAACAAACGCGGTATTAATAACTTGATGAGATAATTTCTTACAAAGTGAGTCTCACATGTTTTTTTTGTTATCTTATCCCACCTTTAATTTCTAGTAACAAACAGGCCAGAGTTTGATTAGCAACTAGCCAAAAAATTATTTTTTATTTTATTGTAAATTTAGTAAAAAAAAAACTAAATTAAATTAAAAGTAAATTATTTGTTAAATTAGTTTTTAAACCAATTTTTTAAAAATTGATTAAAGAGATATAAAATTTATTTTTTT
>JAOTRH010233054.1:0-10107 GCA_034768845.1 Heliamphora exappendiculata
AATTTATTGCTTTATTATAAGTTTATTATTACTTTATAAGTTTATAGTTTATATTATTATAAGTTGGTTAGTATTTAGTTTATTATAACTTTATTATTTTTTGTAATAAATTTGAACACTTCAAATAATTACGTAATTTAAATGCAATAAGCTTGAACACTTAAAAACTAACCGTTGGGCTGGGCTCGGGTTGGGCCGGGACAGCTCCAATTGCTCTTTTTTGTTAACGACTAACTAATCTTAGCCGTTCATTTCAAATTAAATTGAATCTAAACCGTTGATCTTGATTTTTGACCGTTGGGTCTCAGGTTAGGCCAGGCTTATTTATTCGTTGAAAATTCAAAAAGCGGGTCAAGGGCCAAGTCTCGGGCTAACCCGGCCCACAAGCTTTAATGGGTAGATTCAGGCACGAAAATCTTATGTTTAGGCTCGGGCCGATCTCAGGCCTTGGCCAGACCAAACCAATTCATACAGTGTCGAATCTCGAATTAAAATTACACCCCTAATCACATATTATTCCCAAATTATTAAATGCTTACCCTAACAAAAAGTTATACAATTAAATGCCCCACCCTTGTTTCTATATTAGCAAAATACGACCCGTGTCAAATCTTCCTTATGTGTTCCGTTGCTCCAAAGACATGTGTAATGACATGAAAAACAAGCATTTATTAAGGTAAGATACACTGTAATCCTGTAGAAGGATTCAATTTTAATAATAATGTTAGAAATATCAACTTATTTTATTAATTTAATATCTCAAATAATATGATATAATCACAACTATTAATGTAAGGGCCATATAAATTCTATTTAAACTTCATAACTGCAATTATACCTCATTATTTAAAATATTAATTTAATAAAATAAATAGACATCTCTAGCATTATTATTTTCGTAATTTCGTTTCTCCATTCTATATCTATATATAGTCATCCCTGTAAAGAAAGCAACTCCATCATCACCATCGCAACAAAGGAGAGACAGTACTGGAGAGAACCTGATATATGGGGAAATCATCGTTTACCCATTTTGCTTTCTTGGCCTTATTGGTCATTTCATCTGGTTAGTAACATCTCTCTCTCTCTCTCTCTCTCTCTCTCTCTCTCTCTCTCTCAATTGGTAAGGATGAGTTTCTGTATGGGATGTTTAAATTAAAATGTTTTGTTTTGCGATGTTCAGCTCTTTTCAGAAAAAAGAAATGAGAAAAGAAAATTAAATTTGATTGGAATAATTTGTTTGGGTAGTTTTTTCTCTTTTTGCATTTTGTTGAAATCGCTAATATATTTTTGTTTTTTACTTTTAAATCGTTAATTTTTACTTTTAAGCTGTAAGATTTGTTTGGGATATATAATTAATTAATTATTTATTTTATTTATTCGTCTTCTCTTATCGAGATGAGCAAAGAAAAAGTAAAAAAAATCTAATTAAATGTTAAAATAGATTTTAAAAAAATAAAAATAAGCTAAAAAAATAAGTAAATATCTAAAATTTAGCCCAAACAGGTAGTAAGATGGGATATTGATACATTTTTTTTCTTTAATTTTGACTTTTTAATTAAGGATATTAAACTTATTTTACTTGAAAAAAATATTATAGTGTTAAGGATGTGTATAAGTTTTTGGGCTTTTTAGAGTTATCATACACTATAACTTAAAAATTAATTTATTTACTAAAAAAATAGCGTTTTAAATATTCTAAACAGTTGCTGAATGTATATATCTTTTAGCACAAATTCTTCGACCCTGTTTGGGCTATATTCCGTTGCATTTGCTTATTTTTGTTTTTTATCTAAAATTTTGTATCTTTTAACTTTTTTTTTGAATCGTCTAAATGAGATTAACTAAAAATATTTTCAAACAAATGATTAAAAGACAAAAAAAGAGTTCACTAAATACAAAATAAATCATATAAATTTGACTTATTAGCTTATTTTGTCTTTTCTTATATTTTTTATATTCTGATCAAAAAATTAAATGACTTTTTCGGATCGTCTTTATTAAAGGAGTCAAAAAGTATAATAATTGAACAAAATAATAAAAATAATTTACTAAAAATAAAAATAAATCAAATAAAATAAACAAATAAATAATTATCTCAAACGGTTCAAAATTACATGTTTTCTCTCTTTTAAAAGCATTAAAAGTCATTATTAAATTATATTAAAATTTTTAGACACGTAAATTTCACCCCTATCCAATGACTTTTAATACCGTGATGGTATTTGGTATTGTTAAAATTAATTGCTTATATATTGTAGTTAAGAAAGTAATAGTTTTATCTTATAACAGAGGTTGTGAGTGTTTTAAAAAATATATTAACTTGTAGTTAAAATTAGTTATTTATAAAAAAAATAATTATTATAATTTATACTAAACAAATTATGAATATTTGAAAAAAAATAATTTATTGGCAAATCTAATATCAAAAAGCTAAAAGCAGCGACCAGAAACAATGCCAAACACTCTCACAAAGAGACATAATTTCTGAGCCTTGTGCAGGGCTGGCCCTGGAGGCAGATGAAGAAACTCGCCGCTTAGGTCCTTATTTTTTTTGTTAAAATTTAGAATTCTATTTAAATTTAAATTCAGTATAAAAATATTTAAATTTATTTTTTTGTTGATAACATAGATGGATCGTAGGTGGCATTTATGGTTATTTGTCTATCTTAGGGCTTCAAGTTCAAGTCCTTCTTCTTGTTTTTAGTTTAATTTTATTTATCAAAAAATTGCAATAATTTTAATAATATACTAAATTACCCAATTCTAAATTAATTCGAACATTTTAATAGAAGTAAATAAATTATATCTATTTAAAAAATAAATAATAAAATATAATTTTAAAAATAAGTTACACAAATGATCGGATTATGTGTTTACAAAAATTCAAATTAATTTTATTTTTGAAATAGGTAATTAACTAGGACTCAGGATACGTGATGTGCTTTTATAAAAGGTATCATGTTATTCATATGGTACCCTTCAATGAGTTTGACCTCAAAATATATTTTTATGATTGCATTATTTTACTATATAAATTTCGTTGAATTTGTTGCTTATATAAAAACAAAATTTATCTAATTCCAGAGCTATTTGGTAGGAACATATTGGTTTAACTCTTCTCCTTGAAATCATACTAATTATTTATGTATTTGTAAATAAATATTATCCGATTTTGTAATTACAGACACAACAACCCGCTGGTCCCACGAGCACAAAAAGTAGTTAAAAATTATTAAAATGGGTTAAATGTTGAGAATTTTGTTTATTTTGAATTATTTTTATCTTTTGATCATTTTTTTTATTTTTTTGAATCATCTCAATGAAATAAATCAAAAAAATAAAAAAAAATTATTAAAAGATGAAAATTTTCTACTAAAGATGAAAATAAGAAACAAAAATTTTAATTGATTGGCTTATTTTTTATTTTTTTGAATTTTTGAATTTTTGAATTAAAATTTTTCACTTTATCTTTCTCGTGTTGATGAGAAAAGTCAAAAAAATATAATTATTTGACTATATAATAAAAAAACTCACTAAAACAAAAAAAAATAATAATAAATATCCCAAACAGAGCCATACACGAACCATAGGAAAAAAGAAAAACAAAAATAAGATTTCAACATTTTCTTTTCATAGACAAAATAAATTAAATAATTCAAACACATTCATTGACGTGTGCCCTCTACAAGAACCCGTGTTATGTACAAAATTTTAATTATAAAATAATAATTTATTATTTTATTATTTTATTTTTTAGAAGTATTTTTAATGTCAAATCTACTTGAAGAATTACTTGAAAATGTAAAAAATCAAGAACATATAGTCTATCATTAATTAAATTTTAAAATAGAAATCCTAATTAATTTAATATGGCAAATTTTTTTAAAAGAATATTGAATTATTTTTAAAGTAACCAAGCCAAAAATTACAAAAAAAAAATTATAAATGTAAAATAAAAAATTATAATGAATTAACATGTGAAAACTATTTGACTAACATAAATTCTATATTTTTTTATTTGCAATTAACTGCATATGCAATATGGAGAATTGACAAATGAGAATTTTTGATATGTTATAGAGAGAGAGTTTAATAGTGTTTGGTATACAATAGTAATTACTCTTTAATCAGAGTTGGAAAATTTTAATTATAAATAATTAAAATAATTTTTCGTATGTAGTAGAGAAAGAAACATGAGAGTTTTTTTAGGTTGACAATTTCCTTTTGTGTACCACTAACTAAGATAATCTTAAGTTTGGGTAACTTCCTTAATTTTGTGTACCACTAAAGAAAATATTAAGTTGGGATAACACTAATTAAGAAAATCTTTGGCAAAATTAAAGTTATTTTTGAGATTCCATAAGAGAATTAGTTTCACTTTTCTTTTTTTTTTTTAATTTTATTAATTTTAGTCACATTCTATAGAAATATAATATATTCTGACTGACATGCTCCTAATTTAATATTCATTTGTAAGGAAACTTTATTTTCTTTTTATTCCGTGCACATTAGTTTTAGATTTGAATAATCATGTTGACTCGTTGTATTAATAATATCATTTCTCTTTTGATAACTTTTTTGAATGGAAACAATTCATTAAACAATTTTATTACTTTTTAAAATTGCCAGAATATGTTGATAATCTGTGATACCCCATCCTACATCAGTAGAATATTGAAAGTTAATTTAGTATTAAAAAAAAACGTGTGAACTACTACTAATAACTTGAGCTTGCTTAAACTTTTAGTTCGCGTTACTAGGCACTTTATTCAAGTTACTGAGTTCGTGGTTTACTTGGATCGTTGCAAATGGTATCAGAGTCAATTTTGATTTTCATGTAGGACTCCGTGATTATGTGAATAGAGAAGTAGAAGCTCCGGAGAATAGTAAAGATTTTGAGATTGTATACTTTATGCATGCTTATGTATTGTTCTGTGTTCGCTAATTGACTACTATTCACATTCTAATTAGGGTAAGAATTTGGGCCACGCGATAAGGACGTCGCGTCTTCGCGTCTTTAAGTGGGAGATATTGTAATAACTCATTCGACATCAATGAAAAATTAAAAGTTAATTTAGTATATAAAAAAACTTGTAATCTATTACTAATAAGTTGAGTTTAAATTTTTAAGTTACATTGTTATACTCTTTATTCAAGTTATTGGGGTAGTAGCTCACTTGGATCATTACATTATCAACCCATTATGGAATTACTAATAAAATTATTAATTTATCCCATGCATAACATTATAAGTTTAATTATTATTAATTATGCCACTCTTTTAGTATTAATTCAGTTAACATAAATTTATCGATTTGTAATATAAATAATCATTATTTTTTAAATAATATAAATAATATTTTTATTACTATTTTAAACTTAAGAGAGTTTCAAAATGATGACAGCTGAAAATATTAAAAATTTTGCAAAATTTTAGGCTTTCATTAACGATTAGAGATAAGTTTTTATCGTAATTTTAAAAATAGTTGAAGAGATTAAAATAGGTGCAAATAAAAGGGAATGCATTAATTAAGAACAATTTGGGAATTGAAAAAATAGGAAATGCATTAATTAAGGACAATTTTGCGAGATTCTTGGCTTTTATGACCGTTTGGGATGAATTTTTACCCCTATTTTAGAAAATGGTTGTGGAGATCAAAATAGATCCAAATAACAAAAAATGCATTAATTAAAGATAATTTGAAAATAAAAAAACTAAGGAGACTAAACTTATTAAAACATATTAGGAAGACTAATTCTTGTATCTTTAGCCATAATACGATTAATGCCTAAATTACTCTAAAAATAAAGATTCTTCTTTTTTTTTTTAAATCAGTTTTTAAATTGAGTAACTAATATGCATTCTGTTAATAATTAATAAACTCAATCAAAGATTTAGAAAAATTAGGACTTTGAGGTTAGAAAACAGAAAATAGGGATAGTCAAGCATTCTTTTAAGACAAGCTTTTAATTCTTAAGAAAAATTAAATATATTGACATAAATTCGAGTATAATTGCTTTAAAAATCAAATATATTTTGTATTGAATGGTTGTAGGAGTGAGCTTATCGAATGGGAGAAGCTTATCGAAGGTGGCGCCGAATCCATGCGGTCCTGATTGCAACGAATGTATCAGTGGGAAATGCATTTGCCTGATTGGTGAGATCTGCCGCCACACCGCCGACCGTCAAAACTCCCTTCCAATGCCTACAAAAGAGATTGCAGGTTAATTAATTAATTAATTAATGGCATTGCAAGATGGGTCTCTCACTAAACAAAGATGCTATGTCATCATCATCTTCGTTTTCATTGAATAAATAAAATAAAGCCTTTTTTCTAAAAAAGAAATATTGTTTGCTTTTAAGGGAAAATTATTACATAGTTTGGGATTAATGGTTTCAGATAGTTTTAGTCGAACATTAAGACAGGGCTCATGCCCAATGCCTTGATTGGTAACCTTAGTTTTTTAATTAAAAATTTTAAAATATTAATTTATTTATTTGATAAAAAAATAAAAAATAAAAAATAAAAAAATTAAATTAAAATATAAATTCTCAAAATATTTTATTCAAACTCCTACATCTTTTGAAATATAATAATTTATTTACTATAACTACCAACTACATAAATTATTAATATCAAATATATAAAAGAGTAAGATTGTCCACTTTAAATAAAAAATAAAAAAAAATTAACTTTTTATCTAAACAACTTATTTTAAAAAAATTAGTTTAAAAGTTAAATTATCAAACGTTCTATTTTAAACTCAATTTAATTTTTTAATTAAAAATACAAAAAAAAACAAAAAAAAATTAAATTTTAAGTTAATTTCCAATGGGGCCTAAGTTCCTACGTGGGAGCTTTGAAATGATTGGTTTTAAAAGATCTAGAATTTTTTAAACGAAAAAGAAAATGTTAGAGTACTTGAAATAATTTGGATAGGGCGATTTTCACTTCTTCTTTTTCTTTTTTATAATTTTTGACACCGGTCCTGATTGGCAGTATGGTTTTTTTTAGTTTTTTTGGTTAAAAATGTAAAAAAATGAACCTTACTTGTTTGGTTAAAAAAAAATAAAAAAAATAAAAAGTCAAAAATTAAATTAAAATATAAATTCTCAAAATATTCAAATTAAACTCTCATTACCACTAATGTGGCACGCACCGCAATAAAGTGCTGCGCCACATATGATGAACCTTCTTAAAAAATGCAAAAAATTAAAAAATGCAAAAAATCAAGAACATAAAGTCTATCATTAATTAAATTTTAAAATTGAAATCGCAACTAATTTAATATCACAAAACTTTTTAAAACTATTCAATTATTTTTAAAGTAACCAAGCCAAAAATTACAAATTTCTTCTTATAAATGTACAATAAAAAAATTATAATGAATTAACATGTGAAAACTATTTGACTAACATAAATTCTATATTTTTTATTTGCAATTAACTGCATATGCAGTATAGAGAATTGACAAATTAGAATTTTTAATATGCTATAAAGAGAAAGTTTAATAATGTTTCGTGTACAATAGTAATTACTATTTTAATCAGAGTTGGAAAATGTTAATAATGTTTCATATACATCCAAATAAAAGGAAATGCATTAATTAAGAGCAATTTGGGAATTTAAGAAATAATGAATGCATTAATTAAGGACAATTATGTGAGATTTTAGGTTTTATTAATGCTTTGGGATGAATTTTTACCAATATTTATAAAAATAATTATGGAGATCGAAATAAATCCAAATAGCCGGAAATGCATTAATTAAGGATACATTGGGAATAAAAAAACTAAAGGGACTACTAAAACATATTAGGGAGGCTAATTCTTGTATGGTTAGATATAATAAGACAAATACTAAAATTACTCAAAAAATATAGAATTTTTTATTTTTAAAATCGGTGTTTAAATCAAGTAACCAATAGGTATTTTGTTAATAATTAATAAACTTAATAAAAGTTTTAGAAAAAATTATGATTTCAGGTTAGAAAATAGGGATAGTCAAACGTTCTTTAAGGCGATTTTTAATTCTTAATAAAAATTAAATATATTAACGTAAATTGAGTATAATTACTTTAAATGAATCACATGTTGACATGTGTTATTGTTAAAGTTTAAAAATTCAAAAAATTAAATTGGGTCTTTTGAACTTACAAGTCGTTTTGTTATAATATAATAGATAAATTCAAAAAATTTAATTTCCACGGGTAAGATTTTTAAATTTTTTTGTCTATCTATACTATCATAGTAAAACAAAAATTAAAATTTGGTGAAACTATCAGTAAATATAAGGTTTTTTTGTTTAATTCATAAAGAGTGAACATATAAATTTTAAATAATTCTAAATACCTATTCATTATCTACGTAACTTCCTACTTCAAACCAAAATTATCAATATATATATATATTAATTTTCTAGTAAAATATTTAAAATTATAAAATTATATTAAAGTATATATTACATGTCCATCCCGACACAAGTCTAGTCTATCTATAACTCTATATATAGAAAGCCAAAGTAGAGAACCAAGTAATTGTGAAAACAGAGACTTTCTGCAAATTAAAGCTAAGCAAGAATATGGAAAAGCCTTCTTCCTTCACGTTTTTGGCTTTTCTGCTCGCTCTACTCGTCATTTCCCCTGGTTTCTCTCTCTCTCTCTCTCTCTCTCTCTCAGTTCATATGTTTTGGCCCGTTTAAAATAATAATTTATTTGTTTATTTTATTTTGTTTTAATATTTTTTTTATTATTTAGAGATTATTATATTTTCTGGACTCTTTTTATTGATACGAGTTGAATTTTTTTTAAATCAAAAAAATATAATAAAAAATTTTAAAAAAATAAAAATAAGATAAAAAGACAATAAGTTATATTTATGTTTTTTATTCTTGTTTTTATTGGTTTTTTTTTCTTTTGATAATTTTATTTTATTTTCTTGGTTCTTCTAATCGAGAGAATATATAAAAATAAAATAAAATAGCCAAAAGATAAACAAAAAAGCCTAGAAAAATGTCAATAAATAAAAAATCCAAAAATATACCCCAAAGTACATGCTTTTATTGTAATTAAGTCTTTGGGGTATATTTTTGAATCACTTCAATCAATATAATTATTTAATAAAAAATAGTATCATTTACAAGTTTACAACTTTCACACAGACAATATTTCGCGTGCTTGGTCTACCATTGTATATTTATTTTTTCTCTCTTTTTTGGGGTCGAGCTAGACCTCGGGCTCAAGCCGAATTTCAAACTTTAGACCTAGAAATAAACCCAGCAAAAGAATGTTCGAGTCAGAAATAATTCTACTTTTGGGCTCGGGTTAATTTTACCATCCTAAATATAAAAGTAAAGTGACTAATCCCTACAAAACTGTTTTTGTAGGAGCGCACGAAGCTAGTGGAAGAAGCCTGGTACTGGCACCAAGTTATTGCAAGACCGACGCGGAATGCCAAGCTGCAAATTTTACTTACGTTTGCCTCAACGGGACGTGCGTTTGCCCGAAGGGCCATATTTGCATTAGGCATCAATGATCGTAAAAAAAACAGATTTGTTCCAACCTAGTGTTATAATTAGTTTGCAGGGTTACTATGAAAAACAACAGGTTCAGATGTGGGTTTCACTATGGCCTCCTAAGATCATCTTTTTTAAGAATAAAATGATTGAATAAAATAAAAGTCTTTTCTTCTAATTTGTTGTTCTTCAATTTTTTATATTTTGATTTGTAAGATTTTAGTAAGTTGAAATATCAGTCTTGAATGGCAATGAGACGGAACGGAAGCTGAAATGAGGTATCCCTTACCCGTATTTATTTGAGATGTGAACATGGAAAAAATTAGTGGAAAAATTATGAAAGCTGGGTAAGAATGAAAATATATAAAGGGAGGATGGTAAGTCAAGATATTTCCTTCAATTTATTGCTAACTACAAAGATAAAACTAGAAAAATAAAATCAAAAGGTGTATCAACAAAGATGAAGAGAAGAGATTGTTGGAATCTGTGAATTTCATTGGCCATTCTATTGTAATTGAAGTCTGAAAACCAACAGCCATGAGTGGCCATTGATTTCCAGGGAAAGCCTTCCATAAATGAAAGGGTCAGA
>JAOTRH010233065.1:0-10106 GCA_034768845.1 Heliamphora exappendiculata
CCCACTCCCACGCCGTTGCCATTAAGTAAAATAGCTGTGGCATAAAGCCCAACGAAGCATTTACTATTCACAACGAGGCGAGAATATGTTTGGTGATCAAGTCCCATCAAGTCTACTCTAGTGATTTCCGGTGTGAAATCCCTATTATAATCTGGGTGCATCTTGGATTGGGTATCTGCATTACATACACGGTATCTCATATGCATATATTTATTGACTTATCTGCTATCTTGTCATAAAATTATTTGTCTCCTTGACTATAAACTGTACTTGTGTTATATGGTATGTGTTGTGGTGAATTTTGTGCCGTGAGATTTGTTAGAAGGTTAGAGCGTTTTGCTTCTGGGCCTTGGCTCATTGCATTCGTGCCACAGGTGATGAGGAGTTCTTGGAGAAAGTCATCCCAGAGAGAAGAAAATTTTGATGAACAGAGTGAGTTCCAAGAGCACTGGATCCCGCTAGTGCTTTCTGAGGAGTGAAAACCTCTACTTTGTTCTTATATTCAGTTTTCTCGTGCTTAGTGTAATTTTTAAAAAAATTTGGTAAACTCCTTTATGATGTAATAACTAATGTATATAAATATGAATAAATGACTAGAATATCATTTTATTTATATTTATATATGTCTCGACGTGTCCGGAGGACGGAGCGTCACATTATCAGCACACTCCATATTAACAATTATATTCATACAAATCATTAAAATATTATAGCTATTTCAATTACATAATTCACTTGCAATATCCATATGTGGATCATGGCCTCTCGATTTCATCAGGTTGTAATGATACCAACGACCCGCCTCACTATCATAAACTAGCAAAGTCTAATGATTCGCATGACACAACAGGAACAGTAAGAAACGCTTCATGAAGGCTCGTCTCATGTGCAATTGCAAGGAAAGTAAAATGAAGTAAGACCATCTCTGTGTGAAAAACAGGCCAAAACAATCATGTGTATGCAATATGAAGCAAAACAAAAGTTGAAATGTGGCTCTAATATCCAAAATGAATCACGTGTGAATCAAAATTCGAAGTGATATTAAAATGAAACATTATTAGGCAAATAAAAATGAAGACAAACCACAACCATGTCTACAAAATATGAAGGAAAATCATAGTCTAAATGTTTCATAATGAATCAGCTTCCCAACAACTTAAATTTAAGGACATTTGTCTTGTGTGTGAATTTTTTGAGAATGATTAGAAAAAGGCATATATATGGACTCAAATTAGATGAAACAGTGGGGACTACAAAAGAGTCTAAATGTGACTCAAAATGTCCTTAATGAATCATGTTTGAATCCAAAATGAAGCAAAGGGCAGTAAAGCGAATCAATAATGTGCAAAATGAAACAAAAATGCAGATTAAACCAAAAATGAAGCAAAGCTAAACAAAATTGCATTCAGCACACCAAGAATATAGCGAAACCACACCCCTGTACAAAAATAGAGCAGAACAACAACATGTCTGAATTAGCTTACAAACATCTTAAAAATTGAATTGAATTGAATGTTCATAAGCCAAATATGAAGCAAACCCACACCCCTGTTTACAAACCGAATCATTTCTGAATCAAAATAATACATAATGAAGCAAAATTAATTGATTTCTAGCAAAATCATACAAAAATGAAACTGAATGAAGCAAATCAAAATGAAACCACGGCAAATCAAAAACCAAGCAAAATAATGCATACACCTAACTAGGGAATAGGATTTGAATGTGTATCATAAATTCGCAATAGGGTTTGATTGTGTATCACAAATATACAAATTAGGTGTATTACCTTTCGAATGTGGAGTAGATGCTAGCCTCGCTAATTCTCATCGAGTTTTAGGTCGGTTTTTATTTTTATCCTCATCCTAATCCAAATATGTATTAATCGTTCCAGATCTGTATTTCGCATCCTCATTCTGATTTTTTCGTCGCTTGTACAGGTTGTGCTCATTTTGATTGAAATCTATATCATCAGTTCCCATTTCGTGGAGATTCTACTAATTTTTCTCACGACGTGGGTGTGAAAAACCTACACAAGCTTCTTTCGGAGCCATTTGAGACCTAGTCATCGAAAATGGAGCTTTCAATAGGAAAGGATACCAGATTCTTCAGAGCAAAAACACACTGGTTTATCTAATATGGAAGCTTCAAAGTGAAAATAGAACCTGAATATTCGGAGTTGTTGCCAGTTTGTGTTGAGAAGCACAAAAATGCTTTAGTAATGGTGTTTTTGGGAAATCAGTTCGAATTAGGACCCATCACATTAAAGTTAATCTAATTTTAGGACCTAATAGTTATAGAAATTTTAAAATAGGACTTAACCCCGAATTACCCTATATATAAAAGCATATTTTCCATGTTGATTTTTATATTATTAATGATGTTATTATAAGGTTAGACAATAAGAAAAGAAAAATAAATAAAATGGACACGTTAATTTGTAGATTCCATAGGGAGCCGATGCACCGAATGGCTGCGTAGGTGAAATCATTAATCCCTTGTTAAGTATCGTTTAATTTTTAATTTATTTATTTAAAATTATAAAAACAAAGTTCATTGTCAAATTACAACGTGTTTCTTTCAGCACGGTGACTTAAAACGGAACCGAGTGCTTAAAAGCACAGCACCGTATTGTGCTTTTAAATACAGTAACTTTTCGAATGTGTTTTTATAATCGGATTCGTTCATTAAGTAGAGTTCGTTGAGTTTGTTATCCTTTAGAAAATTTAGATTGATCTGATACTTATAGCTAAATGATTGAACAATCTTTGTTTAACAGTTGTTTTTCAAAATTACAATTTGTATTCATTTATTTATAAATAAATATTATGCGATCACTTAACTACATGTATCAATCAAACTACATTTTTATATGAATAACAAACTCGACAAACTCTACGTAATTAACAAATCCGATCATAAAAACACATTCAGAAAGATACTATACTTAAAAGCTCAACACCTTCCCCCATTTTGACTTTAAACCCTCGACGAACGCAAATGCAAACTATGGGAAGCATCGCCCCTTGCTATTTGTCTATTCTCAATAATTTGCTATTGTACATTGAAAGAAAAATTATTAAAAAATCAGTACAAAATCAAATTAAATGACTTTAATATCTTTGAAATTTGATTTTTTATACCATTTGAGTTTCTCTTGTCACCAGAAATTTAAAAGTATAAATCAAAAAATAAAAGAAATTAATAAATACGAAAAAGCTATTTTCAATCAAAGAAGAATTTATTTCCTTTTTAATGACTTTTTTTCACAGTGGTCTTTTTTTTTTCTTTTAAAGTTTTTCGTGTATAGAGGAATTGAAAATAAAAAAAAATTAAAATTAAAATAAGCTATTCAGAAAAGGCATGCAAACACTACCTCTAAGAATATGAAGGAATATCGATTTCCATTTAGATAGATTCTCGGTTGTAAATGTACAAATATTCAATTATGTTATAATATTTATTTTGTTCTTATGCTTATGACAGTGTAATATCAATTTTATTTAGTATGTCTTAAAACAATATTTTAACTTTTTTATTTATTACACTTAAAATAAATTAAAAAAATTAAAAAACCCTTTAAGCTAGATTAACAAACAAAAGCCAAAGAAGGCTTCACGAACACGAACTTACTTTTGCTCTTATTCCCAATGACGTCACGCAGCATTTGGTTTGCTTTTGTTAGAATTCTCATAAGTAGCATTTATTGCGGAATGCTTGGGATCCAAGAAAGTGATGCCAAACGATGAAACGAATCGTATCGTAGTTTATGCTATGGCGATCTCTCCCTCTTTCCCCGAAGATTTCATTTTGTGACGCAAATGTTCCCCGCTGACGCTTTGCCATTTGTGGCATGTGTGTTATTTTTTACTTTCCTTTATTTTTTGTCTAGACATAGGAAGAAACGATGCTGTTTGGGCCCGAATTTAAATTTAATGCAACAGAATTCCATAAAGAGTGGCGACTATAATTAAAACAGTAATGTTATGAATTCAAAAACAAAATTCAAAAAAATATACAGAAAGTAATTTAGATAGTTGAGATTCATATTTAATAGGAGTAATACTAAGAACCCAGAAACAAAATCCAGAAAAATATTCAGAAAGTGATTTGGATGGTTGAGATTCATATTTAATAGGATGTAGAACACACTTCAATGAATTTCAACCATCTAAATCATTTTCTGAGTATTTTTCTGAATTTTATTTCTGAATTCATAACATTATTGTAATTAAAATGGCTGGGTATTTGTTACTGATTGGGTTCCAAGTATAAGCATTAAAAGCAACTTAAATGGAATATAAGACATTAAATTTTTTATTATGTGGCTAGAGAAATAAAAGAGCTGGTTGCAAAATAAAAAGAATATGTGACATGTGTCACTCTGAGAATGAGTCAAAAGAAAAGAATTAGCTGTTAGAAGAAAAAAAGAAGCTAAACAAGGCGAGTGGTTATGCGATAGGCTATAAAAACAAGAAGAGGCTAGAAGAAGAAAGACACACATCTTCAACATATTAAACTCGATTTTATTTTTCTAGTCCTTATCTTGTATTCACATATCTGTCATTTCATCCTTAAGTTCAGTTTCATTTTACTACAGTTTCAGATTTAAGATTCAATTTATTCTTAATTAATTATCCCAAAAAAATTATTCTTAATTAATTTCGAGTTTAGCTTCAGTTCATATTCGGTCCAATTTTAGTGAAATCTCATTTCGAATTCAATTTAAGTATCTTTATTTATTCATCCTTTGAATTTCAATCTTTTTGGTCATAAAGCACTTGAAAATTATTGAAAGTCCTATTTGGTGAGGTAAATCTCAAACCTATAGTCTTATTGCTTTAGGCTATATATAATTTGTCCTAATTAGAAGTCAAGTTCAACACTGTTCAAACATGTTAACCCAAGAGCTTTTTAATAAGATTTTGATGATTTAATAATTTATTTTTTAAATTAAATTAATTTTAAAAAAAATTATATTTAATTATTTCTAAAAAGGCAAATGTTGACACTACAAATCATATGAGTTGACATCTTAAGCCATTTATGCTGACACTTTGCATCAAATAGATTAATACTCAGTATTCTTTAAAAGAATGTTTTATGTCGCCGCCAGTTAATAATTAAGTCGACACCTTAAGGCAAAGCACGCTTAAAATTTTCAAATGTGTCGACACCATTGAACTTTAGAGTCGACACATTAACTACTTTGCTTGAGATGTTTTATGAACTCAAATGAATTGACACCAAATGAATTTGGGTCGACCCCTTCAATATTAGACCGGGATCCACATTGAGTCGACACCAATGCAGAATGGGTCGACACCTTAGTCTTTTTGCGAGATTCATTTTGAGTCGACACCATGTAATCCTTCAGGTTCTAGTCTTCGGGTTCTATGGATCAACACCAAAGTCACATGAGTCGACACCTAAACACCCTTCGGAAAACAAAATGAGTCGACACCAAATAGAAATGGGTCGACACCAGAACTTCAAGTTATTTTCCGACTCTAACTCAAAAGTGTCGACACTACAAAATTGTGAGTCGACACAAAGTTTCCTTTCAGGAACAAGGATTTTAGGTCGACACCAACCAAGCTAAGTCGTCGACTCCAAAAGTCCCGAGATTGTCTGTGATTTTCTAAGTCGACACCAAAATGAAGATGATTCAACTCTAAAAGTCCCGCAGGTGACTGTAATTTCAAGGGTCGACAGCACAACGCTTTTTGGGTTGATACCAAAATTCTAGTAGTTAATCTGACAAAATGGGATGACACCAATGAAAATATAAGTTGACACCAAAGTTCCATCTGAAAAATTGAAGAAATGCATGAGATCGACACCAAATGTTCCATAAGTCGACACCACTATGTGGGTGAGAAAAATGCAAAAATATGGTCGACAACAACGAAGATCTGAGTCGACACAATCACTCGAAGAACCAAGCCCTAGATATTTTTTGTCGACACTAAACGACTTTGTATTGACACCTGCAATGAATTTCAAATCTCGCGCTAGTTTCAATAGTATGATTTTAGAGTATTAATTGTCTCCACCAACTCACTAACGGTCATTTACTTCAGATAGCTATATAAGAAGTTAATTTTTCAGAGCTTCAAATCTCTAAACACTGTTCTGTTACTTGAAATCAAAGCTCAAAATCTTCAAGAAGCATTTACACTGCTCATTTACTCCTCAAACCGAAACTCGCACTCTCTTGCTCATTTAATTCCAATCATTTCTAAGGTGTGTTAGTTAGTGAATCTTTGATTCTCTCACATTTATTATAAAAGAGGGTGAGTCACCATTGATCCTTTAAGAGAGTGAGTGAATTTTTTAAAGAAGAGCTCAAGAGAGTTTAGAAAAAATAGAGAATTATTTTGTAGAAATTTCTTGAGGCTGTAAAGGCTTTTAAATGCACATGTGAAGCATTCAATCGTAGTAAAAATTCTCAAGAAATGTCTTGAGGAGTGGACGTAGGTTTGGAAGAAATTTAACCACTATAACTCTTGGTGTCTGATTCATACTTTCTCTCCTTAACCTCTTTAATTTCTTTATTATTTCATTATTAGTTATATCTGCTTGAGAAATTAAAGGGTTTTCAAAAAGATTTTTACAAATTGTTATTATTATTTTAAAACCCAATTCACCCTTCTCTTGAGTTGCCTGAACTAACAAATAGTATCAGAGCTTAGACTCTTGTTATTGACTTAACCGTCTAAAAGTATATATGGCAACCACCACCAATATTGGACCTATTCAGCCTGAAGGTCAGTCCATCAACATATCCCATTTATTCAATGGAACAAATTATAATTATTAGAATGGTAGGATGAGAATTTATATTTAGGTCGTAAACTATGACCTTTGGAGAGTCATTATGAATGGACAAAAAAGGTATGCTAAGACAATAAAAGGGGCTTCTATCTCTAAGCTTGAGAATGAATGAACTGAGGCTGATATAAGAGAGACACAAAAAACTACTACAGCTGTGAATCTTCCATGTTGCTCTCTTAACCCAAATGGGTTCAATAGGATCTCCAGCTGTAAACTGCCAAAAAAATTTAGGATAGACTTGAGATTACTCATGAGGGAACCAACCAAGTCAAGGAATCTAAAATAAGTAAGCTTATTAATAATTATAAGTTATTTAAGATGAAGCATGATGAAATTTTTTTTGAATTGTTATCTTGATTCACTGATATCTGTTAGGGTTGGTATACTGAAAACCATATTTTTAGTATTTTATTTTATTTTAATTTTTAATAAAATTAATTTTTTATTTTATGAGAATCTTTATGAGTAATGTATGTATATCATTCATTTATTATGCATGGATATTCGATATTCTGTATAGTATTTAATCTGGTGTGTAGAGTACGATTTACACACAGAAGATCAGATTTTAGATTTTTGCAGAATATAAGTTTTATGTTGACAGTTTAGATAAAAATGGACATACCATCGGTACGACTATGGCACAGAGTTTTAGTAGGCCTGTCTTGGTTACGAAAAACAGTTAATAGCGTCGTCTATTGTTCCGACTCTCTGTGCCAGTACACTTTTTGTGTATTGAACGGGACATTTGGGGTGATTAATTTAGTACTGATTACTGACTACATAAATTAATTCACACCTCAAAATTATTATGAATAGTGCTTATCCTCTTAATCCATAAATAATTATTGATTTATGTATATTTAATATTTTTTGTTTTGATTCATTAGAGGGTGCGATCTTATATGAGTCTATATTCCTGGTGAGTTGAATAGCGGTATTATTTATATGATAAATATTAATTATTGACAGAATTCACGTCCCGAAAGATTGGGATTGACGATACCCCGTCAAGGATGCTTATAAGTTTTGGCCAGGCCAAACCCTGCAGGTAGATTTGATTATCCGGCGGTCAAATAAGTTAAGTGAAAAGGCTTAAAGAATATGAAGCTGCCGATTAAATTAAATTGTTAGTAATTAAATTTAATTTGCGAGTATCGAGAATCTTAATGTGGGGAGTAATGGTAAGCATTTAATAACAGAAGCTCAATGCAAGAAGGTCTTGAGATTATGGGTAAGAGTGCAATTATAGTTCTTTAGTGGTATGAACTGTAATTCAGTATTTTATAGAAATTGCAGAAATTGCTACGACTTTCCATAATTGCAGAAACCACCCGTAGGTATCTGTGTTCCACTGGAAGTCTTACTCATAATTACTCTCCGGGTCCCTACTGTAGCCCTATATATACGCGGGTAGGCTGAACTAGTTTGAGATTGATTTTTATCATTATTGATATATTATTTTTGTCTTTCAAAACTTAAGAATATATCGGGGTTCTGCCGGTACGAGTTCTCGGAGAATCGTAGCCCACACTACGTTCGAGGATCGCATAAGAAAATACGGTAGAAGATATGACAAGAGCTTCAACTCGGAATGAAGTCGTAGTTGAAGATTAGATTTACAAGAGGTATTCTTCTACATTAACTTTGATTGCACGGGTTTTATTTTGGTCGTTGTTCGTCAAAAATTTTATCTGGAGCTCGTTTTGGCGCTTACCCGTCCAGTTAATTTTTTACCGAAAATCGTTTTACAAAAATAATGATCTTGACAGTATTGCCTCAAACAAATTGGTATCAGAGCCGTTTTGTTTTTTGTTTACGGTTTATCGGGGCCGGGTAGATTTAGAATTGTGCTAACTTTGTTTTGTAGGCATTCTATTTTTCGATTTTATGAACATTCTTTATTTTCATGTTTGATTGAATGCGTAGATGATGATTTAATTAATTTTTTTTAATCACGGGAGTTGACCGTGATAGTTTGATTGATTGTGAACTCTACGGAGGCATCGAATCAATATAAAAATTATGTTTTTTGGTTTTTAGTTTTTTTTTTTTTTTTTGGTTAAATAAAAAAAGTAAAGAAAAACAGAGAACAACTCGAAGAACAAGGTGAAGAAAGCACTGTTTGATCATCAAAGTGAAAAAGCCAAACGGGGCGCTGGTTTTTGCTTCAGTGGTTTGATGCTCCAGGCGCCCCAATGCTTCAGAACAATGGCTTGTAATTCCAAGCAAACATGGTGCAAGTTCCCAAGCGCATTGTTTTCAATCTAAAGAGGCGCGTTTTCCAGCAAGCTGTTTTCCAAGCCAATTGCATCAACAGTGGGTGTTTTTTTCCAAGTGGAAGAGAAAAGAAAAAAGAGAAGAAGGAAAGAAAAATAAAAAATAAAAAAAAGGCAAGGAGCAAACAGGCGCCCAAACAGTGGTGCACAGTGGCCACGGTGACTTTGTTTTGTTTGAAGAAAAGCAGCCGGCGCGGTTCCCAATTCCCAAGGCACGGTTTGCAATTCCCAAAGTCTGTTTCATGCTATCAATGATCACCAAGTGGCGCAAACCGTGGATTCCAAACCGCAGCAAATCTTCAGCAATTCCACAAAAGGCGCCGGTTTTTGGGTTGTTTTTAAACACAGCAAACAGTGCGGTTTTCCCAGGCCAAAGTTTCCGGAAATCAGTGGGACAATTCCAAACAATTTCGGCAATCCCAAGTGAGCGGGACTGTTTGGTTGACTGCGGTTGACTGTTTTAATTGGCTGCGAATTTCCAAACGGAAACAATTGAAGAATAATATCAAAGAATCATGATGCTAATGAACGACCGAAAGTTTATCTTAATATGATATTGAAATGATGCTAATGAACGACCGAAAGTTTATCTTAATATGATATTGAAATTTTTTAGAGTTTTAATTCGATCATAAAATTGAGATTGATAATTATTTTGTATTTAATTTATTTTTTATATTTTAACTGCGTGGATGATTATTATTAGTTTTATTTATTTTGTTTATTTAATTAATTCAGAAATTTGATCTTAATTAAAATATTTTGTAATGAAAAAAAAAATCAAATTTTTTTAATTAATTAATTAATTAAATTGAAAATTTTTAAATACTTTATTTTTTTTACAAAATATCACGTTTAAATATGATTTTTTTAAAATCGGATATCTTGAAAAAAATGTGGAAATTAATTCTGGATTTTGAATTAATTAAATGAAAAAATATTTAATCGAAATAAATTATTATTTTTCAAAAAATGTGAAACAAAAAATAA
>JAOTRH010233076.1:0-10105 GCA_034768845.1 Heliamphora exappendiculata
ATAAAATAAAAAATTAATTTTATTAAAATAAAATTAAATACTAAAAATATAATTTTCAGTATACCAACCCTAATAATTTCTCACTTATACTTAAAATTATGCTGCCATACATCTAACTCCCATGCCCTCTACATGATTATCAAAAGTCTTACCTAATAAGCTCTTCGTAAAAGGATCTGCAAGATTGTCTTCTGATGTAATTTTCGTCACAACAACATCATTTCTCTGTATAATTTTTTGTATCAGGTGATACTTATACTCAATGTGCTTGCCTTTTTTATGAACCCTTGGCTCTTTTGATTTTACAACTGCTCCATTACTGGCACAGTAAAGTGTAATAGCCGACTGAACTGAAGGTACCACATCTAGATCCAACAGGAAGTTCCTAAGCTAAACGGCCTCCTTGGCTGCTTCAGAATCAGCCACATACTCGGCCTCTATGGTGGAATCAGCAATGTAGGACTGCTTAATACTCCTCTAACTTATAGTTTCACCTCCTAAGATAAACACATATCCTGAGGTAGACTTACAAAAATTCTTATCAGACTGGGAATCTGAGTTGTGTACCCTAAAGGTACCAGACTGTCTACCTGGTAAACTAACATATAATCCTTAATCCTTTTCAGGTACTTGATTATATTCTTTACCGCAGTCCAAAGTGCCTGTCCTAGATTAGACTGATATCTGCTAACTATGCCAACGACAAAGTAGATGTTCGGTTTAGTGCAAAGCATAGTATACATGAGGCTTTCTACTGCCAAAGTATAAAGAACTTCCTTTATCTTTTCTATCTCATCAAGTGTCTTAGGACACTGATCATTGGATAGAGTGATTCCATGCCTGAAAGGGAGAAATCCTTTCTTGGAATCCTGTATGCTAAAGCGAGCAAGGATATCATCGATATACTTTGCTTGTGATAAGTCCAACATCCTTCGTTTTCGATCTCACACAAGCATGATCCCAAGGATGTAACTGGCTTCTCCTAAGTCCATTATATCTAATTGCCCAGATAACCATAGTTTAATCGTAGATAATGCCCCACATCATTTTCAATGAGCAAGATATCATCTACATAAAGTACTAAAAAGATCACCACGCTTCCGTCACGCTTCTTGTACACACAGGACTCATCCGAACTTTGATCAAAACCATAAGACTTTATAGCTTGATCAAACCGAGTGTTCTAAGACCTTGATGCCTGCTCAAGTCCATAAATGGATCTCTTAAGCTTGCACAACACGTGCTCCTGGCCCTTTGCAATGAATCTGTCTGGTTGTATCATATAGATACACTGGTCAAGACTTTCGTTAAGGAAAGTTGTCTTGACATTTATTTGCCATATTTCGTAATCTAAATGAGCAACAATGGATAAGAGAATCCGAATAGACTTAAGCATAGCTACCGACGAAAAGGTTTTCTCATAGTCGATCCATTCTTTCTGAGTGAACCCTTTAATAATAAGCCTACTTTGAAGGTTTTAACCTTCCCGTCTACTTCTCACTTCTTCTTGTAGATCCACTTGCATCCAATGGGTTTTATCCCTTCGGGTGGTTCTACAAATTCCTAGACCTGATTCGAATGTATAGATTTTATTTATGAATTCATAGTCATTTGCCAAAGATCTGCATTTTGGTCTTTTAGGGCTTCATTGTAGTTATAGGGCTTGGTATCTAGTTCTGTCGAGATCTTGTCAAACGACTCTCCCAAGAACATATACCGATTAGGTTGATGAATAACCTTCCCACTACGCCGAGGCACTATCTGTGTCTGTGTACTAGCAGTAATAAGCTATGCAAAATCTGAACCTTGTGTATCAGCACAATGTTCTTGATTTGTACTTGTCCTAATAATTCTCCCACTACGACGAGGTAATAGATTATCAGTGACTTGTGGTTCCTCTTCCGTCCTATTGGTATTTTCTCTCAGTTCTTCTAGAATAATATTATTTTTGGGCCTGTGATCCATAATATAATCATCTTTCAAGAATTGGGCATTAGTGCTAGCAATGACCTTCTGATCCTTAGGATTATAAAATAGACCACCCTTCGTTCTCTTGGGATACCCCACAAAAAAGTAGACTTTCATGCTCGGTTCCAACTTACCCGCGTTTTCTTTCAGCACATGTGTTGGACACCCCCAAATCTGAATATGTTTCAGACTAGGCTTACGCTCGGTCCATAATTCTATGGGAGTAGAAGGTATTGACTTAGAAGGTACCATGTTTAGAATGTAAGTTGCTGTCTCTAAAGCAAGTCCCCAAAACGAATTTGGCAAACCTGAATAACTCATCATTGACCTTACCATCTCCATAAGAGTCATATTCATTCTTTTTGCTATACCATTCTGTTGTGGAGTGCTAGGTGTAGTTAACTGGGATGTAATCCCCTCTGATAACAAGTAGTCCTTAAACTCTCCAAAGAAATATTTTCTACCACGACCAGTTCGTAGTGATTTGATACTTTTACCCAGATGCTTTTTCGCCTCCGCCTTAAATTTTTTGAATTTCTCAAAGCATTCAGACTTATGGTGCATTAGGTAAATATATCCATACCTTGAGTAGTCGTCAATGAAACTAATGAAGTACTCAAAGCCACCTCTAGCCTGAATTATCATAGAACCACACACATCAGAATGAACCAGCTCCAACGGTTCTTTAGCTATATAGCCTTTGGCTGAAAATGGTCTCTTGGTCATCTTACCCACTGAGCAAGATTCACAGACTCGAAGTGCCTCTACTTCTAATGAACTCAAAGGTCCATCTGCTACCAATCTGTTTAGTCTTTTTAAATTATATGACTTAAGCGTAAATGCCAAAGAAACGCTTGGTTCATTAAAGAAAGAAACTCTCTTATATGGTAATATAAATGCATTATTCGTTTCAGTTTGTTGCAGTGTATGAGAGATTAGAGTAATAATATAAAGGTCATCCACCAATGTACCAGAACAGATAACCCATTTATTATCCTTAATAACCACAAAGTTATTAAAATAAACCAAAAATTTATCTTTAACCAATCCAAAAATGAAAATGAAATTCCTTCTAATGGCAAGTACATAAAGACAATCTCTTAATATTAAAACCCGTTATGTACCAAAACTGAGAAAGACATCTTCTACTACAACTGCTGTTACCTTTGTATTATTACTCATATGCAGGTAAATTTTTCCATCACTAAGTTGTTGGATTTTCTGAAACCCCTATAATGAATTGTAGACATGATTAGTGGCTCTCATATCTACACACCAGGTACCGATAGATAACATCGCTAAACATGTTTTTATAACCAGTGAACAAAAATTACCCTGTTTGTTCTTCTATCTGAAAATATTAGACATAGCTTTTTCAGTGCAAGGTCTGGTTGTAGTGAAAACATCAGTCTTTCGGCTTTTTCACACCAGTCTGTGACCCACTAACTACCGTGGAAACTGTCTCCCTGTTTCTGAATATTTTTCTTCTTCATACCTTTCGGCCGAGAGAAAGATCCTTTTTCAGAAACAAACACATTTCCTAGTATTGAAGGAATACCATTTGAAGTTAAAGTTATATCCAAGTTACACTTCCAGTCAACAAAATTCAGTCCCGTAAGTTTGTTTTGTTTGAGTATAGAACCGAGTGGGTTGAAATCCATTTTAATCATGAGAATCACATAATTAAAAAAATATTAATTATGATGAGCAAAATTTTGAATTCATTTTAATTTGGTTCCGTCTACCATTTTAAAATTAATTTTTCAGTAGCCTGGTAACCTGAGAATAGCATGCCTCGTTGGGAGGATGTCTACTATCCTTCATAAGTTTAGATAGTTCAATTCCTTTTAATTTTACTATCTAGGCAACTGACCATGCCAAGTAAACATATTTAATTAGAGAGGATACTATTATATACAGCTAAGTATTAACTATCACCTAATCCTAAATTATTCGTTTCGCAATGAACCCTTCAATTGGAGAAGTGATCCATATTAACAATTATCTAGAATTATCCCTAAAGGAGGTTTGTACTAGCGATACCGCAATTAATCTGTCCATTGGGGAGGAAGGCCTTACTGCCGACACGCAGGGTTTAATTGCATCGCTTACAAACTGGTGATAGAGACCGTGAGATTTATCTGTGAATAAATTTTCTCTCCCACTTAGATTTTTAAAACATTTTTAGGGTTACAAAAAAATATTTAATTAAAATAAATTTATTAATTTCAAAATCTACACGATCTGAAAAAAATTAAATATCTTTCTGTGTACACGATTCTAAAGATTCTAATTTATCAAACTATCTTTTCGTGTTTAAATGCGTAACAAATAAAATTTAATAAATGCACAGTTTTTTTCTACTGCTTTTCAGCTAAGGTAATGATTTAAGGTATTTATTTATTTTATTTTTTATTTTTTATTTTTCAAAAAATAATAATTTATTTTGATTAAATATTTTTTATTTAATTAATTCAGAATCTGGAATTAATTTTCACGTTTTTTTAAATATATTTGATTTAAAAAATTATCTTTAAACGCAATATTTTGTAAAAAAAAATCTAAATTTTTTTTATTTAATTAAAATTAATTAATTAAAACAAAACTTAATTTTATTTTTAATTACAAAACATTTTAATTAAAACTAAATTATTGAATTAATTAAATTAACATGATAAATAAAATTAATATTTATCATCCATGTAGTTAATAAAAAAAATTAAATACAAGATAAATATAATTCTGATTTTATGATCGAATTAAAATTAAAAAATTTCAATTTTCTGTTAAGAGATAAGTTTCAAAATTCTCAGCGGCTTTGTTTGGATAAACACCTATTCCTGGATTGTCTCCCGGGATTGCTGCGGTTTGGACTTTGGAAACTTACGCTGGTTCTGTTTGGCTTTTGCTGAAATTGCGGCTGTTTTTGTGGGAAAAAAAACTTTGCCATGTTTGCTAAAAAATCAAACATTGTGGAACCCTGCTGCATTGGCAACCACAGCTTTGTTTGGAACCGAATCACTGTTGAAAATAGTTTCCGGCGCTGTTGAAATAGCACTGAAACTGCCGGAGCGCCTGTTGCTTCAGCAGCTTTGCTTGGGAATTGGCTCATGCTTTAGGCGCCGTTTGATTGCTTGGGAATTGCGCTGCTGTTTGCTTGGGTCGAAAACCACTGGCTTTTTGTTTGCCAACCAGCGCTCTTCATTTGGCAGCTTGCGCTTGGAGTCTGCGCTACTGTTTGTGATGTGGCGCTGGTGCTGTTTGGATTATCAGAAACTGTGCTGCTGTTTTGGAATTACTGCTGCGTTGGCCGCCGACTGCTTTTTTTTTTATCCAGAAAAAAAAATATTGGCAAAAAAATTGCTTTGAGGCAAAAAAAATAAAATAAAACTCAATCCGCGACTAAAACCGCCAGAACTGCCGCCGGTTGCCGCCGCTGCCCACCACCGCCGGCTGCCGCCATCTTCGTTCTTCCATACATGTTCTTATTTTTTTTCTTTCTAATAAATTAGAAAAAAAAACTTAAAGAACATAAAATTTTTACATCGAAACCTATGTCTCGTAGTATCACATTTGATTTAATAAAATTTAATCTATCACGGTCAACCTCCGTGATTAAAAAAAATAATTAATTAATCATTATCCACGCATTCAATCAAATATGAAAATAAATTATAATCATAAAATCGAAATTTAGAACACCTGCAAAACAAAAATCAAAACGGGCTCTGATACCAATTGTTGGAGGCAATATTGTCAAGATCATTATTTTTGTAAATGATTTTTGGTAAAAAATTAACTGGACGGACAAACGCCGAAACGGGTTTTAGATAAAACTTTTGACGACGAACGATCAAAATAAAACCCGTGTAACCAAAGTTAATTTAGAAGAATACCTTTTGTCAATCTAATCTTCAACTATAACTTCATTCCGAGTTGAAACTCCTGTCAGATCTTCTACTGTATTCCCGTATGCGATCCTCGAATATAGTGTGAGTTACGAACTGTCGAGTACTCGTACTGGCATAACCCCGATATATTTTGTCGAGTACTCGTACTGGCATAACCCCGATATATTTAGTCTTGAGAGACAAAATATGATATATCAATGATGGTCAATTAGTTCAGCCTACCTGCATATATATAAGGCTACAGCAGGGACCTGGGGAGTAATTATGAGTAAGACTTCTAGTGAAACATAGATACCTACTAGCAGTTTCTGTAATTATGGAAAGACGCAGTGATTTCTGTAATTTTTGTAAAATATTGAATTACAGTTCACACCACTAAAGAACTGTAATTGCACTATGACCCATAATTTCAAGACCTTCTTGAATTGAACTTCTGTTGTTAAATACTTACTATTTCTCCCCACATTAAGATTTTCGATACCCGTCAATTAAATTTAATTACTGTCAATTTAATTTTGACCAGCATCTTGATGTTTGTTAAACCCTTTCGCTAAACTTATTTGACCATAGGATAATCAAATCCACATGTAGGGTTTGGTCCGGTCAAAACTTATAAGCTTCCTTAAGGGGGTATTGTCAATCCCGATCTATCGAGACGTAGATTCCGTCAATAATTAATATTTGCCATATAAATAATACCGCTATCCAACTCACTGGGAATATAGACCCATCTAAGATCGCAACATCTAATCAATCAAAACAACGAATATTAAATATATGCAAATCAATAATTATTTCAGGATTAAGAGGATAAGTACTATTCATAATAACCTTGTGGAGTAAATTAATTTATGTAGTAAGTATAAAATTAATTAGCCTAAATATCCCGTTCAATACACAAAATGTACTGGTACAGAGAGTCGAAACAATAGACGACGCTATTATCTATTTCCCGTAACTAAGACAGGCCTACTAAAATTCTGTACCACTATCGTATCGATGGTACATCCATTTCCTTCTAAACTGTGAACATAAACTTATATTCTGCAAGAATCTAAAATCTGATCTTTTGTGTGTAAATCATACTCTACACACCAGATTAAATACTATACAGAATATTAGACATCCATGCATAACAAAAAAATTATATATATACATTGCTCATAAAGGTTCTCATAAAATAGAAAATTAATTTTATTAAAATAAATTTAAATACTAAAAGCATGATTTTCAGTATGCCAACCCTAATAATCTGAACTTTGGTCAAAACATGAAAGTTGTAGATAACATATGTATCTATCTAACCACAAAAAAGTGAGCACAAAATATTGAGTTTTGATACGTCAACACCCCTTTCAAAATCTCTATTGAGTTTTAGCCCTAAAGGAATACTTCTATCATATATTTTTGTGTAGTTCCAAACCCCTATTTTTAGTGATCCACTCCAAAAGTGGTCTACATGAATATTGTAGCTAACATATTGAAGTACTTGTTGCCCAAAAATAAGATCTTAAAGCCTCGGGATGATTCCTCAAAGCCGTTTCAAACCTTCCGCCCAAAACTGGCTCTGCTAAGTTTTGACAGCTGGCGGACCCTATTTTCTAAAATAGACAAAACGTCTAACTTGTTTGAAACAACTACCCTTAGCTCTAAACATCAAACTTTTAGAGAACATATTGAACTAGAACATACTCAAAAATGGGCTCATTTGGACTTGATATGATATCCCTAAACTGAGACCAACATAAACACTTGTGTGACCAATTCTCTGAGCAAGTGTTGAACCGTTTTCACTTCCGTTTTCATTTGGACTTGATATTGAAGTACAAGTTTTTCACCTATTTAAACATAAAAATTGTAGAAAATATTTTAATCTAAATCATCACTAAAAATCATAGTCCAATTCCAAGTCTAAGTACCTCAAGATCCTGCGGTACTTTAAATTTTAATGATTGAGAGAAAGTAATAAATAGTTAAGTAAAATCTTTAAACAAGTGAAGAATTATGCAAGTGCGTAGTACCCCTTAAACCTAAAAAATAATTAACCATAGTACCTAAGAGTTAAAAAAACATTCAATGGTCAGAATCATTTTAGTACTTCACGTTCTAAGATGGGTAAAACTCCGTGTTGACGGTTAAATCGTGTTTACTTGCTAGGTATGAAAGTTTTGTTACCCCAGGACCAAACTTAGCTTGTTGAAAAAGGCTCGATTCTTATGCATATAAGATAAGGTGAGAGTGCTTAGTCGTTATCTTGAACTTGAGTTTACGTAAATGATGCATGAAAATTCTTTCAAGCGTATATTTTGAATTATGACCTGTTTGACGATCGCATGAACTTGTTATTTTCAAAAGCCATGATGTTTTTAATTCAAGTATGTTATCTATGATATTTTGAGCTAGCATGATGTTACTATGAAAGTATGGTTAATATTTTGTGGTTGTTCCAAAGTGCTAAGTTATAAGAGTTTTTGGCCCTTTGTATCTCGTTATGAGGGAGGTAACCGAACTATGGGTGTTGTTTGTCCATATGGGGGAGGTTTTCCATTGAGCGGAGGTTTTTGCCTTAAAGGCTTTTGGAATGAGTCACAGGTTTTAGCACATACCACTTGTGCTTGGTGGAGAGTGGCCCTCATTCTATCACATTGCTATCCCTGCATTGCGAATTGAGGTTACTGTACCGTCAGAACTCCCGATCGTGAGGTCGACAACTACTTGGACATTGTTAGCGTTTGAGTTTAGATTTGAGAAAGTGGTCATGCATTTTAAATTTGTGGTGGATAAGCCAGGAACATATTTCTGTTTGCAATTTGAGAAGGTTCTGTATAATATGTGATATTTTCATGTTCAAGTAAATGAATCAATTTCAATATTTTCGTAAAAAATGTGATGAACTATTTTTAGAAAGAGTTTTCAGTTATCTTTAACTATGTAATTGTGTTTTCTGTTCATTATAATGCTAAGTGCGATCTCCTGTAACCTCTGTGGTTGCAGATACCAGGAACGACTAGGAGTTGGTCCACCATAGGCATTGTCGAGTAGTTTTGATTCTGGTGTTCGGAATTGTTTTGGTTCGGTTTTTTTTTGTTTAGTTTTTTGTTTTGGTTGAGCTTCATGTATAAGATTTAAATTTTTTTTTTTATATTTTAGAAGAAATGTCAGCCCTTGGAATGGCGAATCCCTAGTGACTCATGTATACCTTTTGTGACATTAAGGCATTGTGGTTGCGTAAAAGTTCTTGTTTGGTCTCTTAATATCTTTATCCTTTATCTTTCTCTTTGGTCGCCAGTTTAAGGCGGGATCACATCCCTTTGTTTAGGTTTGGTTCCTTGCGGGAGCGAGGTGTTACATTTGGTATCAAAGCTCTAGGTTATAGGTTTTATAGACTTGTCAGAGTATGGTATGTGGTGGATCATAGGTTAAGTGTGTCGTCTCGCGGTTTAGGCCTAGGGTTGTCATACCTTTGCCTTTGGGCATTTGACTGACTGGCATTGAGGTCCATTTGGGAAATGCATTCTGCAGATGCAGGGTCCTAATTGGAAGTTTAAGCAAGTTAATAGATTAGGGAGATAACTCGAGATTAGCCTTGTGTTGATGTCATTTTGTGAAGTCTAAGTGGATTATCAGATTAAGTGGGATGAACCATGTGTCATTAAAACCTTTTGTAGACAGTTTCTTTCTTATCATTATGTTTATCAATTGGACTTCTGTGTTGAGCCGTAAGTCATAGCTTTCCTACGATAGGAAGGAGAATGGAGAAACTCGGACGGAGCATCATTCAACCCGAACTAGTATAATGAGGCACGACAAGAAGAATCTCTGCAAGTGAGACCGGTGGAACCTGATCTAACCACTAGGATGTTGGAGGTGATTGTAAGATTAACCAAACAAAACGCGAGTGGGATCACGATGCGAGCTGAGAGGAACAATAACCCCTTAATTAAACAATTTAAGGATTTAGGCACAAAGGAGTTCATAGGAACCTTTAGCCCTGCACAAGTAGAAAATTGATTGAAGGATGCTGTGCGTATTCTAGATAGGTTGGGGATAGATGCGGATAATAGGTTTGACCTCATAACTTTTATGTTTAGGAGAGAAACATACCACTGGTGGGAAGCCATGGAACGGTTCTTAAAGATGCTGATGCTAGGAGTTGAACCTCCCGTACCCCAGAGAATCACTTGGGATCATTTTGAGAAAACATTCGACGTGTAGTACAAGCCCAT
>JAOTRH010233087.1:0-10105 GCA_034768845.1 Heliamphora exappendiculata
GAGTATTTTATACATCTCTATCTTTATGTTTAATTCCTTTTCTTCTCATTATCCTAAGGAACAAAAGTCGAATAAATTTAAGTTAATTCACTTGAATTTCATTTCTCATCTTTTTGTTTTCCTCCTCGAATCCATATCTAGCTAGGAATCAATTATCAGCCTTCTTGTGGTTAGGGCCTATTTGGGTAACAATTTTTTAAAGACATTTGACTTTTTAGGCTAAAAATTTTTAAAGCTTAACAGAAAAAAAAAGGAAAAAAAAATAATTATTTTATTTTTCTGCATGTGTGTTCAAGTTGATGCAAGAAAATATGAGTTTGCGAAAAACACTTTTCTTGTGCGAAATATTTTCCCATAAAACAAATATTCTTGTAAAAAATATAAGATTATGCATTGTAGAAAAATTAAATAAATTTTCTATAAACTTTCTTAAAACTATATAAGTAATTGAAATTAATTCATTTCTATTTTCTTTTGTTTTTTTCTTCACTTTACTTTTCACGTGAAATGCTTTCTCATATAATTTTTTCAATAACTGAACAAAGCCTAAACGTCGACAAATAATTTTTTTGGTTTCAAAATTATAAGTTTTGCAAAAAGCTACACAAGCTCCTTACCTTGTCAAACAACAAAAACTTAAAATTCAAGCAAGCCAAACACAAAGATTTTATTTTTTTCTTGACTTCTAAATTAGTGAATAAAATGAAAAAACATAAACTCATTCTTAAATAATCATCCAAACAAATAGTACCCATCACGCAATGGGAAAAATGCATGCATTATCTCTTATTTTTTATGATAAAATTGTAGAGTAAGTAGCTAAAGTGAATATATCTGCTAGCAAGGGTGGAAGCAGGCACACTTGGACTCTGAGCAAAATCCACGAACTTCACATCGAATGTTTGGAATTCCAAACTGTTTAAAGCATGCTGCATTGCAAGTATCATTTGCGCAGGGCAGTGGGCTTGGGATATCAATCCCACAAGTTCGGACACCTTGGCAATTAGTAGCATCGCCGCCATTGACCGCCACTTCTGCAGTCGCCACCACCGTCGTCTTTTGGTACATTCCTTGATTCATTATCAAAAACATATATATAAGCTTTTTAGAATGATCACTCACAAAGTATACTCATAAAGTAGATTAATAACCACACTATGTTTGAATCTAAAATTAGTTGAGAAAATTATATGTCCAGAAGAAAATGGAAAGAACAAAGATGGATTAAAATGCTAGACCAATGAAACTAGTTTTTGGATTAAAAAACCCTTTTTTTGTGGTTTTTCTGAATTTTTTTTTAAAAATTGCCTAGAGTTTTTTTAATTTTTTTGGTCTAACATAATGAGACAAATCTAAAAATTATGGTAATTTTGGCTTAATTTAAAACAAGTTCATTAAAGACGAAAACAAGCTTTACAAAAGTCTTGAAGCGGCTTTTCTTTGTCTTATCTAATTTTTTTAATTTCTAAATAAAAAATTATTAATTTTATAAGTTATATGAAGACAAGTATCTAAAAAGTATACCCATTTGAGTTAGACATTAAAAAAGTTCACTAAATACAAACAAAAGAAATTATATATATAAAGAAACTATCCCAAACTCATAATGCTCTTTCTTTTATTGAGCCATAGTTTTTTTGATATGTTCTTTTTTATTTTTATTTTTAGTAGACATTCTTTTATTATTAATTTAAATGTGCATACTTTTTTAATTCATTTTATCACAGAAGAGTCAAAACAAATAACCAAAAACATGTAAAACTCAAATAAGACAGAAAAAGCTACTTTGAAATTTTCATAGGACTCTTTCCTGTCTTTAATTATTCTTTTTTAACTTTAGCCAAAATTGTCACACTTATATACTCATTTATTAGAGCAAGTCAATCAAAAACACACAAAATTTAGACAAAAAAACAACAAACATTTTACGTTTATCGTCAAGACTTGCTTTTTTCATCCCAAACACTAGATGATCAGTTAGATACCCTACAGAAAATATATATATATATATATAAATAAAGTAGATGAACAATAAAAAGAAGAGAAAAGTATATATGAAAAGCTTACCACTAGTAATGAAGAGAGAAAACACAGCAATAGCAGCCATAATAGAGAGACTCTTCATTGGGATTATCAAAATTGTATCTAAAAGATGAAAATAAATACTAAACTATTATGAATATTATGAACGTATTCTATCAAAGAGGACAGAGGACGTAGTAGTATATATAAGCACAGAAAATCGTAATTTTTGAAAATTTCGGAGTGAGATTTTTCTTTTCTTTGCAAATCATTTCATATCTTGGAATTTCTATAATTCCTGATATATATATATATATATATATATGTATGTATATTCGATTTTATCCTACCAGTTAAAGGAAACGTTATAGAATATAGAAAAAAAAAGGGGTCTGGAATAGATATTCAAAAAAGTCTACACTAATTGAAATGTGAAACTAGCAGAAAATATTATTTTATTATTTTTTATTTTTTATATTTTTGCATAATTTTTTAATTCTTCAATTCTTCTTTTCTGATGATGAATCTAAAACGATACTTTTATTTTGTATTTTTTTTGATCGAAGTTCAAAAAAACTTCACTAAGATCCCAGCAAAAAATTTGACTTAAAGCTATTATAATTTTTTTAAAGTTTATACAAGTGCTTATAATTAATTATTTGAAACAGTTTAGCTTATATTTGACTTAGTCTTTTTTTAAACTTTTTTTATTTAAATTTTTTTTAAAATATTCACTTATTTGACATTCCACTATAATCAATTAACTTTTTTAATATATTTTTTATATATATTTTTATAAAAAAAAATTAACAAACTTATATAAAAAAAAAAACTACATCAAACACAGCTTATTTACCATGGCTTTTGGCTTGGTATAGACTTCAATAATAGGCGAACAATTGAATCCATTTTTTGTTATGGCACCATGGCTTATGGCTTATGGCTTGGTATAGATTTCACGTTTTACTATGTCAGTTAATTTTGTTCATTTTTTGTTAGCATTAATTTTACTACATTAATTAATTCGGGTTTTTTTTTGACGGCCTCAATAATTTGTTTATTTTTGTTGATAATGTTTGACGCTAAAATATTAATTTATCAAATCAAATTATTTAAGTACCCAATTAATAAAGTTAGTGTTTAATATACATTCAGTCAATAGTGTTTTCTTAAAAAAAAAAAAAACAAATCCTAAATGAATGCATTCCTCACTTGATCCAAAAATTTTTATTCTATCACTGTTGGTGTCTGAATTACTCTTCTATCATTAATTTTATAAAGAAATTTTGGCATAGATTTAAATATCAATTGATATTTAAGAATTGATTTTATCTAATATGTTTTAATAAAATAAGTCCCAAAACATTAATATTTACTGAATATATCCTAAATTACATATTCAGAAGATTTTAAGCCTATTTAGAATGGAATAAAAAATAGGAATAAAGCTAAAAGCCAAATGATTGAGTCTAGAAATAGGGTAAATAGGCTCATAAAAATTATATATTTTTTTAATAAAATGTTTTGATTCTTTTAATGACAAAGATGAATATCAAAAACACATACACTAAATGCACAAAAAATTTAATGTGGAAACCTATGGTATACCCTTGAGATAAAAATCATAGCATCAATATACAATAATCTACTATAAATCAATAAGAGTACAAGAAACACAACAAGAAATAGATTACAACCATTATCCCAATGTAGACTTAATTTCGCTTTTTGACTTTGCTCCCCGGGGACCTTCTTGATTCCATAACAACCACGAGCTCAACTACTCGATCTCCATTTGATGACGGCTTCGAGTTAACAAATCCAAGTGTGTGGTTGATGACAAGATAAGTGTATATGAAACAATGTGATTTTATGGATAATATACAACCTAAGATATTTGAAACACTCTTAAATGCACTTAAATAGACTTAGGTTGCTACAAAATTGAGTGAAAATGGATGAGTAAATACTATGCACTTAGAAAGGGATGAGAGCCTCCTTAAATGTTCAGAAAATACTTTTTAAACTTAATGGACAAAACTGTTATAACTTATATACCAAAGAGGGCTCAAACAGGATTAGTTGATGAACTGAGTCTGAGCGCTCAAGTGCCAAGCGTGCGCTCTGCGAGCGCATTAACTCATCGTCCAAAAGGCCTCAAGAGCTATGCGAGCGCCTTCAAGCGTTCTAATGAAGCACTTGAGTGCACAGCGAGCGCTGTTTTCTGAAAAACATGGGCACTCGGAAAATGTGGTCCAAGAGGTGCTTAAGCACCAAGAAAATGCTGCTCTCTAGAAGAGAAGCGTTGAGTGAGCGTTGAGGGGCGCTCAAGCGTTCTGCGAGCACTAAAGGGAGTTAATCCCCATGCAACCCTAATATGCTTGCATGCAACTTAAAAAGTTTTTTTACAAGAAACATTCTAAATATGCAATGTGATTGTGCACAAGTGAGGCCATATACCTTTTGGAGTTGCCAAAAAAAGTTTAGTAGGTCCGCTGGTGAGGAGTACATAGATGAGGAGAGCAGAAATATTAGACACACCCTCGACCATAAATAGAGAGAAACAAGGGAACAGACTCCGACGATTTTTTCAAAGACTAAAAATAGCCAACTATACTAAGAATCTCCCATTTTAGCATTTTCAAGACAAAATTTCAAAAATATACAATAGACTCTATGCATTAAAAAAACTAGATACAAAGAGATCCACAAACTCTTAGAACCTAGAAACTAAACATGAGGCACAAAGATTGCATAACTTGTAGAACTACACACTAATGCCAACAAAGTGAAGAGTAATAACATGATATTGAAAGCATAGCTAAAGCAATAATCATACATGCAATATGACATATATATGAAGTATAAGCGCAATGTAAGTATCACATGCCATGATAATCAAGAAAAGATCATATATATTATCGCTCCAAAATAGCAGTTTTAAGTACAAAGATACAAAAATGATAGGTAAGGTACAAGATACCCCAAGATAAATAGAGCATGCCTATCTACGTACAAAAATTACTATAACTTCTGGATACATACAAAAAAATAAATAAAGAACTACTAGTTCTCCCCCTTTTGGATGAGGGTTTTCAAACCTTTTTGGTTGCTCAACATAGACTTCTTCTTTAATGTCTCCATTGAGAAAGACACTTTTAACGTCCATTTGATATAACTTGAAGTGAATGCAACATGCTATAGTAAAGAGAAGTCAGATGAACTCAAGATGGGAAACCGATGAAAAGCTCTCATCAAAATCAATCCCTTTAATTTGGGAATACCCTTAGGCAACAAGCCTAGTTTTGTTTCTAACAACAACACCATTTTCGTCACGTTTGTTTTTAAAAATTCACCTTGTTCCAACGACGTTATTTCTAGGCCGTGGGACAAGATACCAAACCTCATTCCTATCAAATTGTTGAAGCTCTTCTTGCATGAAAATTATCTAATTTTTATCTCCAAGAGCTTCTTCTATCTTTTTGGGTTCAAAGAGGGAGGAATAGCACACACAAGTGATTTCATTTTCAATGTGTGTTTTTCTTCTTGTCAGCATGTCATCCCTAAAGTTCCCAATAACAAGGTCATTAAGAGTTTTGATTAGCATAAGTTTTTCGTTTTAAATAAAACTCCTATAGGAATTATATGCATTTTAATATCATTAAGGGTCTTGGGTCAAAATTATTATCATATTAGAAAATTGAAGTATAAGACCTGAATCTTAGAGTACAAGTGTTTGATGTAGTTTCAAGCAGCGTAGACAATGCAGAATTTCTCTCTGCCAGGTCACAACTCGAGCAGCACCTGGTAAGTTTACTCGAGCGAACAACTAGCAGTTTTAATTTTACTCAAACTCAAATTGTTACTTTTTCGTTCCTATAAATTTATGGGATTGGTTTCAAAATTCTGTGATTTAGAGCACAAAAACAGATCAGTACAGGATCAACTCAATTTAATAGTTCAACAATTCTCTCAAGTCCCGAGAATTTAACTCGAAATTTATTCTTGTTCATCTTAGGTGGACTTCTTTGATTTCCTCTAGTGGATTTCTAAGGTTACCATTGATGAATTCTGTCAGTGTGAAGTATTGAGGATTTGATACTTGAAGAAGTATTGAGGATTTGGTATCGTGGTGATCAAGTACGACGAACAATGCATGTGAATTCAGCAAGCAAGGCTTAAAGCATCTAGATTGAGGATTCGACTGGAGTTTGAATTGAGCCTTATAACTTATTCATTTGTATAGTGCTTGATTTAACTAGATTTGGATTAGTCTCATAATTTTTACCCAAGTTGGGACTTTTTACGTTTAGAATCACAAGTGTCATATTTTTTGTGATTAGTTTATTTTTTAATTATTTGTGATTGTTGTCTGCATAACTCTTCTGATGGTTTGGAGCGGTTACTAAACGCATACAGATTGCAATAATCTTCTCCGTAGTCTCATGAAAAAGCTCTGATCCCAACACAATAACACCTCGACCCTTCACATGGTAACGATATTGTCCGCTTTGGGTAAAAGCCCTTGCGATTTTGTTCTTCTTAGGGTGTCACCTATCCTTACATTGCTTCCGCCTAAGCACGCTTAACTGCAAAGTTTTGCTAAGGTTTCTGCCACCTGAGAAAATACCTCGTTGCTATGTAGGGGTCTAATATTTTTTCTTTATAACCTAGAAACTCTCTCTCCTTTTTCGATATGGGATACCAGGATATCACAATCCACCCCCTTAAGACTGCACATCCCCGTGCAGTAGCCTTCCTGCTCTGGTAGCCTGTCAGTTCTAATCGACCCGTCCACTCAGTAGCCCGCCCACGTGTCTTGCGAAAAAATAGGGGCCCACACTCAGAGGTGAGGAGAGTCGACATTGATACCATCTGTAACAATTTGACCCTTCACATGGCAATGATATTGTCCGCTTTGGGGTAAAAGTCTTCACGATTTTATTTTTTTCAGGAGGTCACCAATCCTTGCATTGCTCCCGCTTAAGCACGCTTAACTGCGGAGTTCTACTAGGGTCTCTATCACTTGGGAAAAGGCCTCGTTATTATGTACGGGTCCAAGATTTTTTCTTTATAGCCAATGAACTCCCTCTTTCTTTTCGATGTGGAATATCCGGATATCACAAACATGGTCGCCTCCCCAATGTTAGCCTAACAAACAAGTGACCTACAAGGTCTACCATACAACGCCTCACAAGGTGCCATCTTTATACTCAACTGGAAATAGTTTTTGCAGACAAATTCCACTAATGGCAAGTGGTCCTCCCATGACCCACGAAAGTCAAGAACGCATGCCCACAAATTATCGTCAAGTATTTGCATGGTGTGGTCCGACTCACCATCTATTTGGGGATGAAAAGCAGTACTAAAAAATAAGCTCGTCCCCATGATTGACTATAAACTTTGCAAAACATGTGAGGTAAAACGGGGGTTTCAGTATGAGATAATGAAAATTGGCACTCAGTGGAGCCTAACTATCTCGGTCACATACAGCATGCTAAGTTTATCAACTGAATCCATCATGCGAATAGGAAGGAAGTATACGGACTTAGTCAACCTATCAACCACAACCCATACGGCGTCGTGCCCCCTGATGACCTCGAAAGTTTTGAAACAAAATCTATGGTGATATTTTCCCACTTTCACTCTAACACAAGCAATGGATGCAATAATCATTGAAAAACCAGTTTGTAATATGCAACTACAAACCACTTAATAGTTTTGAAATACAACAAAAAACAAAAAATCATACCAATGCATAAAACATTCACCACAAGTTGAGACGAGAGATTTTTACATGAAAAACCTCAATAAGGATAAAAACCACAGGACTAATGCTAGTTCGAGAAAAAATAAGCACTAAATAAAAGTTTGGTTACAAGAAATGCCTTACAACAACGGTTGAATTCTCAACCTAATGCTACCTGTCTTCTTGTCGAATCCTTGTGAGCCAATCCCATGTTTGCTTGTCGCAGAAATTCTCCTCCGATTTTTGTCACTTGAGACTTCTCTCAAGTATTAAATGCGACGATGAAGATGATGAATTGATGATGATCGTTGGATGCATTAAATAGTCATGGAATCGCCAATTCTATATCACCAGAACTTCCCCTAGAATCTTCAAAAGCAGCCTCTCAAAACTTAACAAAACTCACGCCCACACAGTTGCCTAAAACTAAAAAAAAATACTTAAAAGAAAGCTGCTAACCCTAAGCTGAAAAAGGAAGCAAAAACTGTTAATAGACCGTTCGATCGGTTAATAGACCGTTCGATCGGTTAATAATGTGTCTCGGTACTTCAACCTGCTACAAGAAGGAAACTTCAGCACAATTGACCGATCGATCTGTGAACATACCGATCGATCAGTAAAAATCACTTCTCTGGAGTTTGGCACACCTGTTAAGAAAAAATAACACTTTCCACAACCAAGCTCACATTAATCCTTAAGAACAATAAACAAGCATTGTTACAGAGTTGCCAACAAAATATATGAATATAATGCAGTTAAAAAATCTAACAATCTCTCCCTTTGGCAATTCTGTGACAAAATCAAAGAAAACATAAACATGCGACGAATCATACGAGAATCTATATCTAGGAACAATGTATAACAATATCCCACAATATATATCCATATCCAAAAAAATATAACCATGGCTTACTCATTTTCAAGGAAAAAGAAACCGTCCATAACACTGTATATTCATATCCCAAAAAATACATCCACAAAGTGTGTGAGCAAATGAGTGTTTAACAAATAAACCATCCAACCAATGAGAAACGGCCTAAAACCAACAAAAAATGTATCTATCTCCAACCAGATATACATCAAAAGAAAACTGAACCATCACATCTATATCTCCAACCAACTCTATCTCCCACTTTGTCACTGAATTGCCAAACAAAAACTAAAAAATAACAAAAAAAAAAAAAACAAACTAAGCAGGAGGGAGCCGAGAAACCACGTAAGCCATGAAGTCCTGCATCTCCATCCACGTCTCATGCTGATGATGAATAAGATCTCGAACATCAGCCCGTAGAAGACTGACATCCTCCTCGAGCCGTTCCAAATGACTGGGAACATCCTCCCCCTCAGGAAGTTACGTCTCTGGGTTTAGTCCAAGCTCCTCGGCAGCATCATCAGATGTACCTGGATGAGAAGAATCGAGAATAGAAGGAGTCTTGGAGATAAGAGATGCACTCTTTTTTAAGGTGGTTTTGGAGATAGGCCGAGAGAGGAATTTCAAGGAGTCAGGGTATGAACCAGAATGAACCTCCGGTACATAGAGAGACCGAAGGAACTGAGTAATCAGAAAATCGAAAGGGAGACCAAGTGTAACTTTGCCCCCCACGATGCGAACAATTCGCTAAAAAATTAAGTCACTCACATCAACCGCTTTTTGATGAGCAATGGCCCACATAATGTAACCATGCTACTGAGAAATCTCAGAGGAGTGACCTTTGGGGTCGATATTGGCGCACACAATGAGGTTAAGGAGACGATAGGTGGCTGTAAGATCACGTTGGGGAATAAGAGCCCCAGCCACCCAGGTGCGAGCCACACCACAAAGATCCGAGGCAATGGGCAAAAGTCAAAGGTATGCCACGGGAAGTAGTGAGAATGAGGAAAGTCGAGGTCAACAGGACGTGACTCGAGCCCAAGCCATGAAGCTACAGTATCAGGGGAAAGAGTAAATGACACTCCCTGAACATAACCACAAAAAGTGTCTACATCATCGGCTTTTTCGGTCAAAGAATTATAAAATTCACAAACCAAAGAGAGATTGACGGAAAGGGAAGCATCAAATTGCAGGAGACCACGCCAGCTTAATGCAAGGAAGGCATTAATGGCTGGATTATCAAGAAAGTCGCGCAGAACGACATTTCATTCTAACAAGACTTGGCATGTTTTGAAAGATTCTTTGAATTGAAGAAAATAGGCTTTTGATTGAAAATGGCGTTCAAAGTTAGAGACCACCCTGCCACTCGTGGATTTGGCTCTATATTTTGGAGCCATGACCGAGACAACGATAGAAAGCCACACCAAGAACCAAGAACAAAACTAAGAAACCTAGACACCCCC
>JAOTRH010233098.1:0-10105 GCA_034768845.1 Heliamphora exappendiculata
CTCCCCCCCTCCCTTGGTGTGCCTAGTCGTTCGATCTGTATGTAGGATAATGATGATGACTTGAAACCCTCGGTATGCCTAGTCATCCGAACCGAATTGTATGTAGGATAATGATGATAACTTGAAAGGGAATATTTTCATTTACCCCAATGCAGTGGGGAATTCCATTGATCTTGATCTTGTTAATAATAAAAATTCATTTGATCTGGAGGTCAAGAAATTTGAATCGCAATTCATGAAACATCTAATCATTCAACCTTTGCTCACCTTTGAGCAGTTATTTAAGGCATGAATTCAAAAGGAAGATGTCATGCAACCTGTTTCTCTCATCATGAACAATTGAAAATATATAATAACTAAGTTTTGCTTTAAAAAATTCAATTAAGACGGAACGAGTGCTCTTAAGTGATTCTTTTCAACTTTAATTGACCCGTTTGCCGAATTTGCGGGGAGGGGATCCTTTGGTTGTGCTGCCTGTGGATTGTTATCGTAGGTTGCCTCGAGCTCTCCTTTTTTATTTAGCCAAAAATAAAAATTTCCATGACACAAGCAAGGTAGTAGTTCTATGTGGTTTAACTAGGGTGTGCACGGTCTAATTTGGTTCGGTTTTGAGTTAAATTAAGAATAAAACTGTTTTGAACAGTTTTAATAGTTTAAAAACTAAAATTGAATTGTATGCACATATAATCGAATTGAATTAATAAATAAAAGTTCGGTTCTAGTTTGGAATTGCAGTTTTAAAGGTAAGTATTTGTTGTCTATTTTATGTTTTAAAAAATTATATATTTATTTGTTCTATTTTTTTAATTAATTTTTTAATTTTTAATTTATATTATTTTATTATATATTTTTTTATCACTTTTTTTATATTCTTACAAAGGGAGATTCTTGTTTTTATAAATTATGAATAATATTTTATTACTTTTTCATCTATTACTAATAGTTTATGAATTATATAATATTATAATGGTATGAGAAAAAAATAAAAAATAAACAAAAGAAATAAAAAAAGAAGTAAATAAAATAAATAGAATTTTTAAATTTTTTTATTTATATATAATACATAATATAAATATTATTAATAATTGGTGGTTCGATATCATACGATTTTTTGAAATTTAATTCGGAACCGAACCATAAAGAACAGTTCTTAATTATTTAGAACTGGAATCAAATAGTTTATTAAAAAAATCAAATCAAAACATACGATTTAAATCGATCCGATCAATTTAACAATTTTAGCCATTTTTTGAACACTCCTAAATTTAACCATAAATCAAAAGAAAGGGCCTCACTGGGCATTAGAAGAGTGAAGTCCTAAAACATATTAAAGCTTGAGTGTTGCCAAAATGTGCACAAAGAACACAGGAAGTGTACGTGTAGTGTTGTTGCTCAAGGCAGGAAGGAAGCTTCAAGGATTTAAAAAATGGAATCCACTTGTATGTATTATGAAATCAAATCTAATCAGATTAATAAATAATGGTTTGGTTTTGATTTGAAATTGTAGTTCTAACGCTAAGTACTTGTTGTCTACTTTATATATACGTGCTCATTTTTTAATTTGTTTATTTCCTTTCTCTGTATTATATTATTTTTATATTTTATATTATCACTTTCATAATAAATAATAAATAATAAAAGAAAATATGTAAAATAAAACAATTAATATTTTAAAATTCTTTTATACATACTATAATATACAAATACAATAAACAATAAGAAACGGATCATATTGGTTCGGTTTGATACGGTTTTTGAAAACTTAATTTGTGAATTGAATTATAAGAAATGATTCCATATTATTTGGAATTGAAACTGAATCATTACCAAAAAAAACTGAATCAAATTATTGATTTAGATTGCTCTGGACTAGTTTAATGTTTCATTGTTTTTTCGAACACGCGCTTTTAAATGAACACCTTCTTTTTTCTTAGTATACTAACACTCGTTTAATAGTTGCCGTTTCAGTTTGTTAAGAATACACATGTGTACCCACGATTGAAAATTCGTTGATGATATATTTTCTTATATATCCTCTGATATATACCTAAATATGGTATATTTGTACCAAGTTTTTTTTTTAACAGCAAAAATGAACTATTAGATTGATCTCATAATTAAAATGATTATAAAGGAATAGTATTTGAGGCATTTTAATTGAACTCCACCAAGTGATAAGTTCAAGCTAAATACCAAATAAAAAATAAAAAAAAACTACAACTAGGTTGGTAAGGTGACAACCATAGATTGAAATAGTGTATGGCACAAACTTCCATTGAGAATTCATTTCTTCCACTTTGCCTTCACCCGTGAGGCCATTCTTAGCTTGATTGAGTCCAATAAATCATGCCAATTCTGCCTGGTTTTGTCGAAATTGGCTTTTTTTCTCGCTAACCATGTGGTCCACATCACTGCGAAGAATAAGGAATTCTACAATTATTCCTCAAAATTTCTGTATGGAGAATCAAACCACCAGAGGATTAGACTTTTAAAATTATTTGGATAGGCCCAACATGATCCCCCACCATTTAAGTATAACATTCCAAAGTCTCCATGAGAACAAGCAGCCTACCAGTAGATGTTCTACCGTCTCTTCCCCTTACTGACACAAATCGCATTTGGTGTCCACTAGATTAGGTATGATTTTCCATCTGTTTAGCTGATCCTTTGTTGTAGTTCTTCTATAGAAAGCCTGCCAACAAAACACTTGACATTTGGGGGGAACTGGCTGGTTCCATATGGTTCTAATGGGGTTGTTATCAGCATCATTCTCCTCCTCATAGATTCTGCAGAAAGACTTAGTGGTGAAAGTCTGAGTCTTTTCTCCCTTCCAAACCAGTTCATCCTCCTTACCTGTTCAAACCTGTGTAGATTACATTATGCTGAGAATCACTTGCCATTCTTTATACTCTCAGTCATATAGATTCCTTTTGAATAGAGATCTATTAGTTAACCATCTCTCCCTGATCCAAGGCCACCATTTCCTTCATATGTGTTATGGTGCAATTTTTATGCATGAAGATGTTAAAGAGTCTTTTGAATTTGTCAGCTAAAGGCTGTCCTCCTTGCCATGTTTTCATCCAGAATCTTGTATTTCTTCCATTCCCAAACTGAACTTCAAGATTTTTCTTTAGAATCAGACTTGTTGGATGGTTTTGCTTCTCTTCCAGTTGCACTATATCCTTCCATATGTTAGAAGCTTTCTCTTCTTTAAGCATTTTTGGAAACCATTCTCCTGATCTTCCATTATATTTTGAACTTACTACCTTATTCCATAGGGCTTCCTTTTTAGTCCCGAATCTCCACCACTAGTTAGCTAGTAAAGCTTGATTCTTGACTCTTAATGGAATTATCACTAAACCCCCTTTGGATCTATTTGTTGTCACCTTATCCCGTCCTACTAAATGAAGCCTTCTTTTCCCTTCTTCTTCTTCCCATAAGAAGCTTCTTTGCATCTTTTCCAATTGAATAGAAACCTTTTTGGGAATTATGAACAGGGATAAAAAATAAACTGGTAAGTTGGTGAGAGTGGCTTTTATTAAGGCTAGTTTTTCAGCCATTGAAAGATACTTTCTTTTCCAATTCTTCAATTTCTTTTTGAAGGATTCTAAGACAGGCTCCCATGTTTTAGATCTTCTTGGATTTGCATCCAATAGTAACCCCAGGTACTTGAATGGCAGGCTTCCTACCTTACATTTCAGAGCAGCTGCAATTGCTTGTGTCTCGTCATCTTGCCTTCCAATCCAACTTACCCAACTTCTGTGGAAATTGACCTTCAATCCAGAAATGAGCTCAAAGAATCAAATTAAGGATTCGTTTGAAATTCAGTAATTCTCCAGGATCTTCTTCACAAAAGAAGCTTGTATCGTCCGTCTGCAAATTGGAAGTGGGTTATTATCACCCCCTCTATCCCAACTTTACCCCCCTTGATCAGGCCTGCATTTGTGGCTCTCATTATTAATGCATTCAATCCTTCAGCTGCAATATCAAATAGGAAAGATGAATGCGGGTCACCCTGCCTAAAACCCTTTTCCATTTTGAAGTCCTCTATGGCTGCTTCCCCATTAACCAGGACTGATAACGCTAGTGTTGTGATGCATTCCTTCACCCATGTTCTCCATTTTTCCCTAAACCCAAGTTCTTGAGCATATCCAACAAATAATTCCAGTTTAGGCTATCATAATCCTTATGAAAGTCAATCTAAAAACATACCCAGATTTTCTCTGCCTCTTCCATCCATCTATAATTTCTTTGTCAATTAAAATGCCATCTAAAATTTGTCTACCTCTATGAATGTTGATTGCATCTCATCAACCACCTCATTCATGATAGGTTTCAGTCTGTGTCAGGACATTAGCAGCTAAAGCTTAAAAAGTATGGATTTAGCATCACTTATTGAAGCCACTAGCTCTTATTTGCAATCAAACACTATTGTAAAAGGGGGAACATCATTTGTTGGTCGCCTCATTTTGGAGATGTGTGAATTTTAATTAATATATCAAAATTTCTTAGAAAATATGTTTTTGTGCATTTTGGACAGATGACATTTGCATGGAAATTTTGACAAACGTCAATGCCTGCAGTTTTTTAACCTCTCATGCATGTTCAATGCATGTTGGCAGTCGTCGAATGTCAACAATTCTTCTTTTTTCATGTTTGTTTTTTAGAAATATGTGAATGCTTTTTATTAAAAAAAATTTCCCTGTTATTGTTAATTTAAAAATATGTGAATCCCTATTCCGTATTTTAAAACGTTTTTAAGAGCCACCTCGTGCCATCCTAAACTTCTATTCGTATTTCTTATAGTACAATTGAAAAAATACACTCTTTTAACTGATTGGTAAATACACTTCTTTCTACCTTATCACCATCATCATTATCATCATCATCTTCACCTTTGCCTATCGTTGATGACTTTTTCGATAAGGTGACCTGTGTGAACGACACAAGATAAATAAATAAATAAAATTATTCGCATACACACATAATAAATAAATTTTCCTATTCATTATATTGGAACCATAAAATTTATTTCTATTTATAAAATAATACTATATTCACCGCTCCTTTTGCTACCACGTGCACTACCAACACATAAAACACTAAATATTTATTTTTTCCGTATTCAATCCCAAGCAAGTTAAATTTACCTTTTTTTTTTCACAGGTTCACTAAAAGTTGCCAAAAAAAATTGCTAAAAAAGTTGTCGGAGACAGTCCCCTACGGTTGTTGCTCCAATGGCTGGTAGGAGTGTTGAGATGAAGATCATGAGCGTAAAGAGTAATAGTGATATTTTGGACCAACGTAACCTAATGAATTTTTTTCTTTTACCTCAATATATAATATGAATTCATATAATTTAAAATATTAAAATACACGAGTCTCAAAATATAATCTACTGCTGTAAATGCATTAGAGACTAATCAATGTATATGAACAATTTGAAAACAAAGAATCCCAAGCCATGAAGAAGGGTCCTGCATCATGCCGTCTAGAAATCTTACTCCTATCATGACTCCACTTTCCATGAGTAATTAGTCCGTAGTTTCAGAATATTACGTAATATGCTTGTGTAGTATTCTCATTTAATTATGTAATAAAATATTAAAATTTTTAAATTAAATTAATATTAATTTATTTTTATTAGATAAAAAAGAAATAATAATAATTAATTTAATATGTATTACACATTTTTATTTGTCAAAAATATCAAATAAATAATACACCATGATACTTTGAAATTACTTAATAATTAATTTTTTATTTTTTATTGAAACATATTTAATGAAAACTATAAAAAACTCAAAAAAGTGTCTGTGTGTGAAGTGAAAGTAAGGAAAATCTTATGTTAGTTTCATTCATTAAATTTCATTCATTCAACCTAAATTATTTATTCAAATTATATGTTTAAGAGAGAGATGATACATTTTAAACAAGATGTATTTTTAATTATAAAATGTAATTTTAAGCTAATCTCAACTATTTATTCAAACTAGATGTGAGGAGAGAAAAAATATTTTTACAAAATCTCTCTTCATGTTTTATTATATAGATTTTTAATATATTGAACATTTAAAACATAAAAACATATAATTTTCCAAACATGGCGATCCCTTAACCCTGAAAATTGTTGTATTGAAGGTCATTTGATGATACGATAATTTCGATATATGAAAATCTCAAAATATATTTAATAGTTTGAATACATTGAAACAGATGAATATGTAATTTTCGAATCAAATAATCCCTTACCCCCGAAAGATGTGGAGTGCCATAGATTTCAACTTCTCTCTACTGTTAAAAATAGTAAAAATGGATAATAAAAAAAACTAGGTGCTATTCTTTTGCCATTGGCAACCATCTTTTCAAAGGATAGGTTTTGAGATCACTTAGGCTTTTCTAAATATATTACCCACTTCTTTCCACAATTGCCTTCCAAACTTAAATCACTTTATTTAATCTTTGTTTTTTAGGGTTTAGTTCTCTCAATTCCATCAATTCTTTTCAAAAACCATTTCTTTCTAAATCTCTCTTTTCTAGGGTTGGTTTCATATCCACAAACCCTAGAAAGAAAAGAAAAGAAAATCACACCCAATCTCTTTATGATCCAATGGTGAAGTTTTTGATAGGAAGATAATTGAAAACCGATAACTATCCATCCTTCCACAAAAGAGAGAAGAGAGAGATTTTTTTTATAAATATTTTAAGAAGTTGTTCGAATTAATTTACGCGAGACAGAGATTTGGTTGAGATGAAGATGGCGAAACGATTTAGTTTTACGGCGTCCAAAGACTGTTATTACCGGTACTTCTTCGCCTACGCCGGGCTCCGCTCCGTTATTACCACTCTCGGCGGCGGCGGCGGCGGCACCACCTCCATGCACTGCTGGGTGCCGAGAACCCACAACCAGTCCAAGCCCACCCTCCTCCTCATCCATGGCTTCGGCGCCAACGCAATGTGGCAATACAGCGAGCTGCTCCGCCACTTCGTCCCGCACTACAACGTCTACGTGCCGGACCTCCTCTTCTTCGGCCAGTCGTCCACGGAGGCGCCGGAGCGGACGGAGGCGTTCCAGGCGCGGTGCTTGATGGAGCTGATGGCGGCGCACGGGGTGAGAAAGATGAGTCTTGTCGGGATAAGCTACGGCGGGTTTGTGGGGTATAGTATGGCGGCGCAGTTCCCGGAGGCGACAGAGAAGGTGGCGCTGTGTTGCGCCGGCGTGTGCTTGGAGGAGAAGGACATGGAGGAGAGGTTGTTTAAGGTGACGGATTCGGAGGCGGCGGCGAGCATTCTGCTGCCGCAGACGCCGGAGAAGCTGAGGGAGCTGATGCGCCTTTCCTTCGTTAAGCCGGCGAAACGGGTGCCCACTTGCTTCCTTTGTGATTTCATTCATGTAAGTCCTTTTTTATACCCATAATTCCTTATCTCAGTGTGTTTGGCTTTAACATTTTTTTTTGGTTTGGTTTTTTAGTTTTTTTTTTTTAAAGTAGGTATGAAAAATGTGAAAAAACTAATTGATTCTAGTAAAAAACTAAACAAGAGGTCTGTTTAAGAGGTTTTTAAACAAAAAAAAAAAAAAAAGCTTCAAAAAAAATTTAAGCCAAATAGGGGCTTAGTTATTTTATTTTTAATTTATACAGTGTTCTCAAATAAATGTTTATTTAGTTATTTTTATTTTTTATTTAAATTATTATATTTTTTTGGCATCCCTTATTGAGACCTTAAAAATATAAAAAAACAAGTAGCCTTTCTCCACGTGTTTAGAAATTTTAACGAAATTATTAAAATATTTTTAAAAAAATAAAAATAAATCAATAAATCAAATTGTATGTCTTATCTTTAGAAAACTTTTTATTTTTTGAACAGATTAAAAAAATAAAAGAATGTTCGAACAAATTAAAAATTTTAATTAAAAAATAAAGAAGAAAAACAAGAATATGCAAAATTATGGCAATTTAGCCCAAACTATGTATGGAATGCATCTCAAGCATTTATTTTGTGTAATTCACCCGTGGATTTTTATGCATATTTACATGTATTTTTTTTAATTAATTCGTAGTTGATTATCCGTATTTATATACTAGGGATTTTCAGCTAAAAATTAAAAAAAATAAATTTTAACATATAAAATTTATTAATAAAAATTTTAACGCATGAGATTCAATCGCCTATAACACAGATAAATTTAACACAAATAGATAAATTTATCTATCGTCTAAAGTTTAATTGCGAAATTTCTCTAAAAAATATCCTACAAACAGATAAATTTATCTGTCTGCATATTTATACTTAACAGATAAATTTATCTGTCTATATATTAACACAGATAATGCAAACAAATAAATTTATCTGTCTATTTATTTATGCCTAATAGATACATTTATCTGTTTGCATATCAATACAGATAATGTAACACAGATAAATTTATATGTGTTCTTTATACATGTTTTAAAAAGGTACAGATAAATTTATCTGTGTTTTTTACACATGCTTTCAATAAAAATAGATAAATTTATCAGTGTTCTTTATACATATTTTAAAAATGTACAGATAAATTTATCTGTGTTCTTTATGCGTGTTTTCAATAAAAAACAAATAAGTTTATTTTTTATGAGTAATTAGACAGATAAGTTTATCTGTGTTCTTTATAAATATATTTTGAAAAGTCGTAAATAAATTTATCTGTCTTCTTATTTATGTAAGACAGATAAATTTATCTGTATGTTTTATACGTGTTTTGAAAAGGAATAATATTCTTTATACAGATAAATTTATTTGTATACTTATTTATACAAGACAGATAAATTTATCTTTGTACTTTATAGATATTCTGAAAATGCACAGATAAATTTATTTATTTTAGAATCCAACTGAATCTCAAACGTTAAAACTGAATCTCGCGTATAAAATTTTTTTTTGATAAATACAAAATAAAATTAACGCTATTTTAAGAATCTAATATTAATTTTTGGTATATAGTATTACTCATGTAGCTTTATGGGCAATTATTATATTGTGTTCTTACTTAGACTTTGTTTGTTTTAGTTTTTTGTGGTTTTTTTGGGTTTTTATGAACTTTTTAGTTTTTTGGGCTAACTTTTTTACTTTCTCGATTTATTATGATAAAATAAATTTAAAAATATAATAATTTTGAAAAAATTTCACTAAAAATAAAAAAAATTCACATAAAAGCCTTAAAGTGATTTTTTTTGACTTATCTGATTTTTTTTTATTTTTTGGTTAAATTTGTTTACTTATCTAATTTCTTATAATCAGAGAAATTTAAAAAATATTATCATTTGAACTAATATAAAAAAATTTCACTAAAAGACAAAAAAATCATATAAAAAAAGCTATCTCGCAGTGTTAGACTTAATTTGGGATAATAGATTATTTTATTTATTTATTTATTTATAATTTTTTTAAAAGACTTTATTCAATATTTTTTTACTTTTTAAAATTATTTGTCGAGATCAATTAAAAATGTAATTTTTTTTTGACAAAATACAAGAAAAAAGTTTAGAAAATGCAAAAAGAACCCAAAATAATCTAATAAATCGGTTCTTTTAATTTTTACTTAGTTTTTATTTTGATAAAAGGAAAATTCTTTTTTCTATCATCGAGACAAATTAAAAAAATTAAAAGTTGACCAAAAATTAAAAAAATGGAGAAGACAAAAATAAGCCAAATGCCTATTTAATTTTATTCTAAACTAGGATTTAACAACGTAACATAAACATTTTAAATGTAATAATTGACTATTTTTATTACTTAAATAAGAGACATAAATAACTAATTTAATATATATTAATTTTTTTTCTTTTTTAAGAATACACGAGTTCTAGTACCTTGGCTCATTTAATAACTTGAACTGGATTGAATTGAATTAGTAGTGAGAAAAAATTAGTAATGAAGTGAGATTAGTAGTGAGGTGAGATTGATTTTTTTGTATTTGAATTGAGTAGAATTAAATAACGGATTAAATAATAATTTACCATTATAATAAATTAATTTATTTTAAAATTAATTTAAATAAATTAATAAGTTAAATTTTATGTTATTGTTAAATTTTATATTATTTATTTTAATATTTCTTATTATTTTT
>JAOTRH010233129.1:0-10102 GCA_034768845.1 Heliamphora exappendiculata
CTATCTTGTAAAGAGAGTGATTGTTATTCATTCAATACATTTTCATTATTGTAATCAAGGGTGAGTCACCCTGTTAATCTTTGAGTGAGCGAGAGAAACTCATCAAGGAAAAGTTCAAGAGAGATTAGAAGAAAACAGAGACTTATTTTTATAGAATCTTCTTGAAGCTTGTAAAGGCTTTGAATACGCCCGGAAATATTCTGAAATAGTAGAAATACTCAAGAGAGATCTTAAGGAGTTGACGTAGGCTAAGATCAAGCCGAACCACTATAAATCGCTGGTGTCTGATTTTTTATCTCTATTTCTCTTCTTTTAATATTTGCTTTGATTTCATATTTGCATATCTAGTTTTATTGCAATATTAAAAGATTTTCTAAAAAAGTTTTTTTTTAAATCTCTTTTGCTAGTAAAGAAACCCAATTCACCTCCCTCTTGGGTTGCCTAGTTCTAACAAGTCCATCACCACAGGTCAGTCGACTGAACTCCCCAAGTCAGTCCACTGAACACCACACTGTCTAGTCAATCGACTGGATTGACGCCCTCAGTCGACTGGATTGCTACTGGTTCTCAAACCGTTTCTAGTATCCAAGTGTAGGTACAAAATCAATCAACCAAACAGCCCTCTTTCGAAAACCATGGACATACACAAGTCCAACAGCCTTGAAAGAGATCGTAAAAACACCTTTCGTCCAATTAAATGCAAACAAACACGTTTTAAGAACATGAATCAAGATCATGCGTTAACTCTAACTCCATTGACACTTAAATTATTCCAAAAATAAAACAGGTCGGGGTCTTACATAATAACCACAGAGTTATTAAAATAAACTAAATATCAATTTTTAACCGATTTAGAAACAGAAATTAAATTCGTTCTAATGAATGGTATATAAAGATAATCTTTCAATATTAAAACTCGATCCCTACAAAAATTGAGAGTGACATCTCCCACCGCAACTGCTGCCACCCTTGTATTATTGCTCATGTTCAAGTAAATCTCTCAATCACTAAGTTTTTTGATTACTTGAAACCTCTGCAAAGAATTGCAGATATGATTAGTGGCTCCTGTATCTACACACCTGGTACTAAAAAATAACAGCGCTAAATATATTTTCATAACTAGTAAACAGAAATTATCTTTGTCGTTCTGCCTGCCAAGATAAACCAGACATTACTTTTTTCAGTGCTATGTCTTGTTGCAGTAAAAATATCTGGATTTCGATTTTTTCACACCAATTCGTAGCTCACTAACTACCTTGAAAATCATGTCACCCTATTTCTGAACATTTTTCTTTTTCTTACCTTTCAGTTTAGAGGAAAAAAAAATTTCAGAAACAAACACATTTCTTGGCTTCCTAAGAACATCATCAACAGTTAAAAAATAATATCTAAATTTCTTTTTCAGTCAACATAATTAGGACCCGTAAATTTGTTTTCTTTGAGTATAATCGTGAGTGGATTAAAAGTCATTTTATCAAAAGAATCACATAATTAAATACCATTAATTACGATGAAAAAAATTTTAAATTTTTTTTTAAAATCCGTTCTCTCTACTATTTAAAAAAAATCGCTAGCTGTATGGTATACCGTAAATAGCTTGCCTCGATGTGAAGAACATCTATTATTTATCTTTTGTTATGATAAGCTAATTCATATTAATTTTACTAGTTAGGCAATAGTCATTGCCAAGTAAAATTAAATAGCTGACACAGCTTCAATCCAATAAATAATAGCAATGATTTAGATGGAGATGATAATATTATTTACAGTTAAGTGTAAACTATCACTTAATCCCGAATCAATCGTTTCGCAATGAACCCTTTAGATGGAGAAATGATTTAACAAATACCCATAATTATTTATAAAGAAGATTCGTACCGGTGATCCTGTAATTAATTCTGTTCGATGGGAAAAAAGTTCTTAATACCAACATGCAAAATTAATTATATTACCTACGAATTAATGATAGAAACTATGTGATTTATCTTTGAATATATTTTCTCACCCACTTAATTTTAAAAATATTTTTGAGGGTTATAAAATTTGTTTAATTAAAATAAATTTATAATTTTTAAAAATCACACGTTACAAAAAATTTCGATTTTTAAATCATCTTTACTGTTTTACGTGTAATAAATAAAATTCTCAAATTTTATTTATTTAAAAATTTTAAGTTTAAACAAAAAATCAAGAATTTTATTTTATTTTCTCGTTACACATATTTTGAAAAAAAATAATTTATTAAAATTAAACTCATTTTAATTAATTCAAAATTTTCAAAATTAACCATCATGTTTTTTTTAAGATATCCAATTAATAAAATCATCTTAAAACATGTTTTTATGTAACAAAATAAAACTCCAAAATTTTATTTTAAAAAAGTTAATTTAATTAAAGAAAATTTAATTTAAATGTTTGTTAAAAAATAATTTTGCATTAACCAAAATTAATTAAAACTTAATAGAATAAATAAATTAAAATAAAAATATCTACATATTTAATTAAATAAAAAAATAAATGTATTAAATCTAAATAATTTTGGATTTAAATTTAATACATTTAAAACTCTTTAACTAAAGAGTTTCTATTTATCTAAAAAATCTACCATCCTGTTAAAATCAGAATTCTAATTTTTTTATTCATGTCAGAATTTTACACCCAATTAAAAACCTTACTACAATCAATAATTGTAAATCACAATCTCATTGAAATACTGTTGTCACCGCGGTCGGGTCATGCACCACCACTGTCCTACAGCGCAAGCACCTCGCCGCGCCACCGCGCCACCGCGCACTGCGCGCTTCAATTTGCTCCGCAATTGTTTGCTGCAGCTTCTTTAGAAATAATGCTTCTGGTTTGTACCTCGTTTGGCCATCAAAACAATTTGGACCGAAAGCTTTTTAGGATAGCCACGTTTGGCCTTTGTTTATTGCATCATCCAACGTTAGTGCATTCCACAAAATCATAATGATCATAGACGGGAGTTGTGCCACGTGATCTGAATTCACATGTGGCCTTGATCACCATGATAATCTCATTGAATAACTCCAATTGTGCACCGTTTAAGATTCATGAATTAATTTGTTTTTCTCCCAACGCATTAATTCCATTAACTATGAACTCTTGGAATAAGATAAACATAGTCAAGGCCTTGGATTATCCGTTCACAGTTCAAGCTTTTCCTTGGACCGAATCGCTTTCAACTTGTGATGGGACCGTTCGACGTTGTTATTTGACATTCGAACCCTTCTTTGTCTTTTGAATTTTTCATTACATAAAAATTAAAATATAAGAATTAAAAATTAAAACATAATTATTTTTATAATAATTCTATGCCTTTTAAAAATTGACAATCAATCTATCACGATTAACCTTTATGGTTAAAAAAATATTTAATAATTATTAAACTATACAATCAAATATGCAAAATAATGATCATTAAAAATCGAGATTAGATTGCCTGCAAAACCAAATTAACACAATCTAAATCTAATCCAATCCATGATTAAATCGTACATAATCAAAAATAACTCTGATACCAATTGTTGAAAAAAATTGGCTAAATTTTAAGATTATGTCTACAATTTTAGTCACGGACAAACGTCGAAACAGACTCCAGATTAAAACTTTTGATATTAAACAATCAAAATAAAATCCGTTAATGCTCCCAAAGTTAGTTTTAAAATTATACATGTCGAAATCTTGTTGGATAATTTTGATTGCTGCAATAATTTTTAGTTAACGATCTACCGCGATTTTTAACTTCTAGTCAAATCTCTGACACAAACCTTCTATTGTATTTTCGAATGTCAAACACGAACAAGTAGTGGACTTTGATCTATCGTATTCTCCAATACCTGTCTAGTTGCCTGTTATCTAAATTCACAAGACGTGAAAACCCTATAAAATTATATGAAATATATGGCGACTATATTTTATAACAGTATATAAATAGGCTACACAAGAACATGTGGAACAAATAAAATATGGACTTTCAATATAATTATAAAATTCAGCCTCAACCAAGAAACAATTTTATAAAAACATAACTTATAATTCATTCTACTAAAGAATTATAATTGCACTCTCAACCTTATTCTCAAAACCATAGTATTCGACTTCCTGTTATTAAATACTTATTTGTTCTCCTCAAATTAAGATTACAGATACTCGCCGATTAAATTAAATTACTGACAATTATATTTAATCAACTTTTTTAAAAATTCCTTAAACCTTTCCACTTAATATTCATTATATAATTAATATCGATATCCAACTTATTAGAATTATAAACCGATCAAATATCGCACCCTCCAATGAATCAAAATAATGAATATTAAATATATATGAATAATAATTATTTCGAGATTGAGAGTATAATCACTCATAATAACTATGGGGTGTAAATTAATTTATAAAGTCTATATAAAATTAATTATCCCAACTTGATCTTGTTCAATACACACAAAGTGTATTAGCACAATGAGTTGAAACAGTTGTCAAAATAATTATCGTTCCCCATAATCAAGACAGATCTACTAAAATATTGTACTACAGTCGTACCAATAGTGTGTCCAATTTCATCAAAACTGTGAACCAAAAATTTATATTTTACAAGAACCGATAATCTGGTCTTCTGTAAGTAAGTCGAACTCTACACACCAGATTAAATATTATGTAGAATAAAAGATACTTGTGCGCATTATTAAAAAATAATAAAATGTATACATTACTAATTAAGATTCTTATAAAATAAAAAAATTAATTTTATTAATAAAATAAAATAAAATACTAAAATCAAAATTATGATTTTTAATATACAACTCTAACAATAGCAATCTCTCACTATGCTGTAATATTGAACTCATTATCGGTTACAATGATATTATCATGCGCAAAAAAAAGGTTTCTTCTATTTTAAAACATTCACTTAGTATAATTATTTTTATAATTCTAAGAGAGTTAGCGGTGGATTTAGCTTAAATCAAAACTCTTATACCTAAAAATTAAAAATAATATGCACACATGAATATTCGAATTTAGTAAGAAATTCAATCAAAGTTAGCACTATTGTGGCCATGTGCTACATCTTGGTCTGATGAACATTTACATGAGTAAACCGTATCCTTTGTTAAGAGTGGCATCACTTCTACGTTTATATAGATTGAAACAAACTCATTTTAAAATTGATTTACACTAATTGATATATCAAACTAAGCAATGCAAACAAATGAAGAACAACCATATGATGCACTATTGTGGCTATTAAATTCACAACCTACGAATGTAAATCTACTTTTGTCGAATTCACGTGCACCAAATCATAAGAAAGATAAAGAGTGAATTAAAATTTGAAATAAAAAGAAAAAAAAATGTAAAATTTAAGATTAAAAGTGTGAAAAATTTTAAATTATAAATAAAAAACGAGATAAGAGCTAGTTAATAAGCGAGAAAACAAAAAGTATCATATGAACAAATATCAACATCAATTATTTTATATTGTATAATAGGTATGTAAACTACGCATACACGAATAATCATATGAAGAGAGGATAGATATAGAAATACAAAATCTATCAACTCTAATTACACCAACTTATTTATTATGGGCCAAAATTAATTAATTAATTTTCAGTATTGCCACATGGCTGCCTCTCATTTGCAGGTCATTTATGGTATAAACAATATCAATAATATATAATGAAAAGAATAATTAGTTTGTGTGAGGTGAAGATGGAGTTAAACTTTGAAACAAATTTTTATAATTTAAATTACTTATTTTGTTTTATACATTAAATTAATTATTCTTAAAAATATGAATAGCCCCCTTCTCTTTTTTCTTCATTACAAACAAGCGATCTTTTTTCCTACCTAATAATAGGGTGTTTATTTAAATGCTAGCAATTATGTAATTATACGTATTATAAATTTTAAAAATAAAAACACTCAAAAATTAATTGTATGCAAAAAGGTAAAATTACAAAAATTAGCTTTAATTAATTTTTATAATATGTTAAAAGTATCAACTAAGAATTAAGTTTTAATATTTTTAATTAAAGATGTACAATCACTCTTAGTACTTGGCCTTGTTTGGCTACTTGCTTTTAAATCGGTTTAAAATCAACTTTTTAGCTTTTGGTCAACTTTTTGGCTTAAAACCTTAAAGCCTTAAAGCCTAAAAAGTAAAAAAAGTCTTATTTTTTAACCTCAATTTTAGCTTATTTTCTTTTAAGTTTTTTGACTTTTCTCGTAGTAATTATTAATTTTACCCTTTTACATATAAATTATATAAATTTTAACCAAACAATTATACCCCAACTCATTTAGGCTGAAGAGCAACTATAGAATTTTACATTGAGGTTATTTGGCTTTTTTGATGGCTTAAAAATTATTATTTTTTCAACCAAACAAACTTTTTGACTTTTTATTTAAAGTGACTTAAAACTAAAAAGTTAACATAAAGCCAAACTGCCAAACGTAACTTTCAAAATCTTCAATCTCTTTTTTTTTCATTATTTCTACTATTATACTTTCAACAAACATGATGACCAGTCTTAACTTAGAATTTTCGGCATAAAACAATATTTACAATTTAAACTCTTAACTAGTTGCTCGCCAAAATGATATTTTGCTTATAATTTTTCAAAAATGCAACATCTAAACTTATTAGCCTATGTTTAGCCTAGCATAATTTAAGAGTTAATTAATTTTAGGTCCTACTTTTATAAATATTTTTTAGTTAGATTCCATTCATAAGTTTACATTTTTTTAAGTCATATTTCAAAATTCAAGATTTATTTAGATCTATTATACCCTTAGTAATAATTTTCATGATGCATCGCTTGTTTTTATAGTGATAATATTTTATTCTTTAAATATAGGGATATTGGTTCCATAGTGATAATATTTTATTCCTTAAATATATAGATATTGGTCATCCAACAAGAAAATGGTAATATTTTCATATGTCACCCGCCACCACTGACCGACCAACCGCCGCCGTCCAACGCCATCAATTCCGGCGACCCCCACCGGCACTGTCACCGTCCCAGATTTGGACCTTTTGAACCAGATCTGATTTTGTCCCTCTCTCTCTCTCTCTCTCGTTTTCACCAGAGGTTCGCTCAACGGCGACCAGATCTGAGAGTCCCAATGCGCCACCACCTCCGGCGACCCCACCGGCGTCGTCACCGGTCAACACCGTCTCACATCCGGCGCTCCCTGTCCCTCTCTCCGTCTCTCTTTCTCTCGTTTCCACCTCCGTCTCACAGAGGTTCAAGATGAGAATATTTACACTGCGAACAAGATAAGAATATTCACCACTGATCTAGAAAACTGGTGTCGACGCAACCAGATCTGGTTCAAAATGAGAATATTCACAGCGGTAATGGCGAGGTGACCACAGCGACGGCAGTGGCTTTGTCTCCGGCGAGTCGACAGTGGATAACCAAACAGAGACATCAGCGCTGCCGCCCTCGCCGTCGTCGTCACCGCTCGCACTTGCCGTTGTCACCCGGGCTCTGCATTCCACTGCCGGGATAGTCGTACACCAGATCTGGTTGCTCTTAGGGTTTAGGGGTGTGAGGCCATCGTCGTTCACATCCAGGCGCTGGAACGAGTTGTCGTTCTTTTCGTTTCCGTCGCCGGCGGCAGATCTAGTGGTGAGGGGGGCGAGCGCAGTGGGTCTGGTGGTGGTGAGGCTATCAGAGAGAGAGTGTGAGAGTGTGAGAGTGAGATATGAGGTGTAAGGCTATCAGAGGAGAGAAAGACAGTGATAAATAGAGGTAATTTAAAAAATTATATTTCGATTAGGATTATTTTTAAATGAGAATTTGTAATAAAACTTAAATATAAGTAACATATAAAAGTAGGACGTAGATGAAAATAACCCTTAATTTAAAAGTTAAACTTTTAATAAAATCAATTGGTTTGGCTTAACGTAGCCTTTTTGATTTTTTAATATATTTTTATATTTATTTTTTAACAAAAAAAAAGTTAAAAAGTCAAAAAAAAAAACTTACAAAAAAAATTACCCCAAACATAGGCTTATATAAGGAATACAAAATATTTTAGTGCTCCAAAAATTAATTCAGAAGTTGGGCTTGAAACGATTGTTTAACTAATTTTAGCGTTGGGCCCGGCTTGCACGTGGTGCAGGCCTCCCGTCGTACGCCACGTTGTCATATCTAATTGGGCGTTGTACTCGCATGGCAAAAATCGGGGTCTACTATTTATTCCCCTAAACTTGTCTTTCTGTGGTCTTTTTTTTTTTTCTTTTTTTTTTAAATTTATTGGAATGATTATTTTGTTGGCCCTGTTCTGTTACTATATGCTCTCATTTTGAATTTTATGATTTTTTTTTTTAATGTTTAAAATAAAAATAAACTGTTGAAATCAGAAAATTAATGCTCTAAACATCTCCAATGAGACAAAAACGTGTTGTGGCTTTCCAACAATACACGCACCCATTTTCCCGTACTCTCATTTTTTATTGACTTAGTGTTTGGCACGTGCTAAATTAATTAATTATATATATATATATATATATATAATTATTTTTAATTAATTGTAAATTTTGATAATAGGTATTACATTAAAAACAATAATATTACAATAATTAAAATTAAAAATATATTTAATTATTATTTATAATTAATTATTAAAAATATTTTTTATCACTAATATTATATGTGCTTTAATTATCATTATCAGATCTCATATATGTATATATCCTATTGGGAAGAAATATAGGTAGTGAGACCTATTAAATTGATGCAATAATAATATATGAAATAAAAATAATAATAATAATAATAATAATAATAATAATAATAATATATGAGCTAATAAATCAAATTTAATAAAATTTAATAAAATTTTTATTATGATTAAAATAAAAGAACAAAATTATTATTTTTTTAGTTAAGGATTAAATTATAACCTTATTGCAAGATTGGTAGAAGAAGAAACTCTGACTTCTCTCGCTTTTTATATAAAATATGTTAAACAAAATTTCACCCATCATTCAAAGTCTCCCTTGGCAAAGTAGTTCTTTTAGATGATTTTTCTTTTTAGCAAAGAAAATATTTATGTTCGTTTAAATAGTAATATTTTTTAAAAAAAATTTAAAATTATAAAATAAAATATTTTAACCAAAAATTAAGAAAAATAAATAAAATGAACAAATCACTTTTAAAACTTTTCTATAAACTTTTTTCATTTTTCGTATCTTTTTAAATTAGGTATATTACACTTACATTTTTTCTATTTAAAGGTTATATCACTGTCATCACATCTATTTTTTAAAATATCACTGCACCCACTTACTTTTAATTTTTGTAACACTTTTGATCTAAAAGTTAATTTTTTGTTAATTTTTGAACAGAAAAATAGTATTTTTATACTTACACCCCATATTTTTTTTGTTTTCACATTTGCACACTCTATTTTCTTTTTTTTTTGTTTTTTGTTTTTTTAATTACAAAATTTTATTTAAAAAGTTTTAATTAAAAAATAAAAAATTACTAAATACAAAAATAAATAAAATAAAAACGTAAAAATTTAATTTATTAATTTATTTTTATTTTTAAGTTTTTATTTTTAATAAAAAAATATTAATTTCTATAGTAAAATATTTTAATATTAACTCAAACGAGTATAGTGAAATGTTCTATCTGGAATATTTTTTTTGTCTTTTTATTTTTAGTAAAAAATAAATTATTATATTCTTAAAACTCATTTAATTTATTTTTTTTCTTACCTTTTATTATGATAAATAAAAAAAGCAAAAAAAAAATTCTAGATAGTGCGTTGGTCATTTAATTGAAATAATTTTAAAAAAAGTATAATTTTCTTGACTAACGCACTATTTGAGATTTTTTTTTCTTTTTGATTTATCATAATAAAATGTAAGAAAAAAATAAATTAAATGAGTTTTAAAAATATAATAATTTATTTTTTACTAAAAATAAAAAATAAAAAAATAAAAATATCCCTTATGGATCATTTCATTATACTTGTTTGAGCTAATATTAAAATATTTCACTACAAAAATTAATATTTTTTTTACAAAAATTAATATTTTTTTTATCAAAAATAAAAA
>JAOTRH010233140.1:0-10101 GCA_034768845.1 Heliamphora exappendiculata
GTGGTTTGTCTTGGTTGTTCTTTAGTTATGAGATAAATAGCTTGACCCTGTACAGTTTTAGCTTTTTCAGTTGCCTCTTTTCTCCCAATGCACATTTATTAAATTTGTGAATTAATTCCTTAAACATGAATGGATTTTTCTTGTATACAATATACATGTTAAAATTTCGTTTCAGTGTGCATTTTGATTGCTTGGAAATATGAACTCTTTGACAGCATTTTAGGAACATAAAAGAATCATTTATAAATAAATGAAAACACACAAGGAATTGTTTGGAAACAAAAACTAAAACCCATATAAATGAATGTAGCACACACCCGTGTAAATGAATGTAAGCACACTAGTTATACTTGATCATTGTCATATAATTCACATGAAGCACATGTTAAGTTTGGAATGAACCAAAGGTCCTAAATCAAAGTCAGACATATCAATCTATTCTGACACAAGTATGTATGACTAAAATTTCAACTTTCAACTAAATAAGGTTAACACAAGTGTCTACAACTAAAGTTTCGACTTTCAACTAAATAAGGTTTACAGATATATTAAAAATAAGAAGAATAACATAACTAATAATAAACAAACGTCAAGTAGGTTCCAAGGTGTAGGGAAGTACTTCTGGTAACAAGTTTAAGCATTGGTTTTAAATAAGAATTAAGAATAAAGTTCAAGGAAGGTTAGTACATATTAGAAGCTATATGCAAAAGATTTAAAAGGCTGGGCTCGTGGGGAGGGTTTACCATTGTAAGAGAAAACATAAAGGCCAGATGTTAGAAATGGTAAGGAAGAAAATAAATGGAATATGTGATTAAAAGGAAATGCTCTCTCTTCTCTTCTCCTTTATATTTATCATATTTCCAGTTGAGTTTTAGATGTTTATTTGTCCCTATTAGAGTCTTTATTTTCTGTATTAAGAGTATTTTTGTCATTGTGTCATATATTTATTTTATATATATATATATATAGTGTTAGGGAGAAGGGACTCATTATGTTCCTAATCCCCTAATTATTCTCCTTGTCTTCTCTTCTCTTTCTCTAAAAACCCTACAGGTTAATTTCTGTGCACTTTAACTGTTCCCAAATCTCCTTTCAACATATGAAAAAAAATTGCAGTAGCAACGTAGCAACTTTAGTTAATGGATACTGAAATATCAAAATATTTTGGTTTATTTTGTATTCGTTTTGGTAGTTTTAATTTGCTTCTGCGTGTTGCAGTGGAAATGCTAAAATTTTGGTTTTCCAATAGTCTTGTTTTAGTTTCTGTGAAACCAAACTAGTTTAGATGCTTTAATGGAAAGAAAACACAATTTTATTCCTTGATTAGACAGTATCGTTGAGGATGTCTTAATGTTTCATTCTCAATTGTCCTCAAATCTTGCTAATTATTCATAGATGTGGGTATGGTCATCCACCTTCGGGCTAATTTCGCTATGTTCGCCCAAGTAAAGCTTGCTCCAACCCAACCCAGCTCTACTTGCTCAAGAGTGGTTGGCTCCAAACGACCCCTCTGCCCCTCAAGAGAGTTTACAACTCCCCTTACACTTAACTACGAATAAGATTCCATGACAAAACCTAAGTTGGGAGTAGGGCTTAGGAGATATCGCTTGGAACTTTTGGAGGATTGTGGTTTGGAAACTAGAGCTAAGGGATCGTCAAAGTTGCTTGGCTTACCCCACCCTCAGGGTAGCTCTACTTTAACCAACCTTAGAGAAAGAGATGAGAGTGTTAACACAAGAAGACAAGAAGTACACTGACCACTCTAAGGAATACAGTTTTCTGAGACACGACAATGAGCAGAGCATGTGCTCCCTTCCTATGTCGGGTATCAGAGGCCTCTACCAGTAACCAATATGTCCAGGTTGTCTCTCCAAGGAAATGGCTCCACCTATCCCTTGGTGGTAACAGTCTTCGAATCCTTTGTCTCTTGTATAAAAGAGCTCACTCTCCTCTTTCAAGGGTTACTGTTCGTTCTCCATTCTTCCCCGACTTTGAGCTTCTCTCTCCACTGCCTCCCTCTCTCTCTCCTAGGGTTGCCTCTGCTCTCTCCTCTGCCTCCGGCGGTCCCGAGTCATTAAGTGCCTACCATCTTCTCAGACATTCCGGTCATCCCCCCCGACTCCAGACCTATCATCTACAGTAGGATAGACCACGAGGAAAGCTGAGGTAGGGGTACTATTTGAGGATCATGAATGCGAAGCTATTTCTAATAATAATAGCAAGATTATATCTCCTCTTGTCACTTTTGGAATGACTGGTTGAGATCAGTTGAATAATAAAGTAATGATTTAGGGTTAAAGGATGAGAGTAAGGAGAAGAAAAAAACACTGAAAGAGAATATTATTAGAAGAATAATGAGGCTTAACTTTACCTCTACACCACACTAGTATTTATATAAGAAATACCAAAGTAATTACAAAAAGATCCTAACATATATAAGTAATTATTTAGCACTCCCTCTCAAGCTGGAGCACAAAGATCGAATATGCCCAACTTGGAAAGAAGTTACTGGAAACCAGAAGCAGCTAACGGTTTGGTAAGAATATCAACCAATTGATCTTCTGAGCGAACATATAGAGTGACAATTTGTTTCGTTATCATTAAGTCCTAAATAAAGTGGTAGTCAACTTTAATATGCTTAGTGCGCTCATAGAACACAAGATTATTAGCAATAAATATGGCCGCCTGATTATCACAAAACATCTCCATAGGATGGAAAGACGTGATGCCGAAGTCATAAAGAAGAGAACGAACACAACATTTCAGACACAGTATGAGCTATAGCACAATACTCTGTCTCAGCACTAGAACGAGCTACATTCTGTTTCTTACTACGCCAAGTGACAAGATTACCGCCAACGAAGGTGCAATAACCAGAGGTGGACTGCTTATCAAAGCGACTGCCAGCCCAATCAGTATCACTAATGCCAAGCAAAGACAAATGATCAGATGGACGATATAACAATTCACGACCTGGGACACGTTTCGAGTAGCTAATAATACTACAAATAGCATCAAAGTGTGGTTGATGAGAAGCATGCATAAACTGGCTAACAACACTAGCAACATATGTGATATCAGGACGGGTGACGGTGAGGTAAATTGATTTCCCAACAAGCCGCCGATAACGACCAACATCCCGCCGATAACGACCAACATCTAACAGTGGTTCTGCATATTCAGCATCAAGCTTAATAGTAGAATCCATAGGTGTATCAACCGGACAAGCACCAAGTAACCCAGTCTCAAAGAGAAGATCAAGAGTATATTTACGTTGGGATAAAGAGATCCCTCGAGAGGAACGAGCAACCTTAATCTCAAGAAAGTAACAGAGAACGCCTAAGTCCTTGGTGTGAAAATGATGAGCCAAATGTCGTTTTAAAGCAACAATACCAGTAGAATCATCACCAAAAATAATGATATTATCAACATAAACAATCAGCACAATAGTACCAGCAGAAGAGTGGTGAACAAACACTGAATAATTAGATGTAGAACGCCGAAAATCATAGGCAATAGCAACAGAACTAAAGTGATCAAATCAGGCACGAGGAGATTGCTTCAGACCATATAGAGCCTTACGCAACTGACAAACAAGATGCTCACTGCCAGGCACAGCATAGCCAGGGGGCTGATCCACATAAACCTCTTCTTGAAGATCACTGTGAAGAAAGGAATTCTTAACGTCAAGCTGATATAATTGATAAGAATGACTAACAGCATCGGATAGAAAGATCCGAACAGAATTAAGGCGAGCCACAGGAGAAAAGGTTTCCAAGTAATTAACGATGTAGGTCTGAGTATAGCACTATAGCCCTTAGCAACCAAACGCGCCTTGAGACGCTCAACAGAACCATTCGAAAGGTACTTTACTGTATAAACCCAACGACAACCCACCGCTTGCTTCTCAGGGGAAAGAGTGGTAAGCTCCCAAGTTTGATTCTTATAAAGGGCATGCATTTTCTCATCCATAGCAAGTTTCCAGCCAGACATAGACACAGCCTACTTGTAAGAAGTAGGAATAGGCACAGACGACAAACTAGAAGTAAAGGAATGGAGACAAGTTGACAAACGATCATAAGATACAAAATGAGCAATAAGATGTTGTGCATGTACAACCTAGGCGTAAAGCAATCAGTAAGTCATCAGAACTAGGTGCGGAGAAGATGGGAACCTCTACTGAAGAAGATGAAGAATTCGGGCCATATGAGACGACGGGCCTATCTTGAGATCGCCGATAAACCTGCAAAGGTGGGTGAGAAGGAGAAGATGGTGCCATAGGTAGAGAAAGAGTAGGAGAAGGAGAAGAGAGAGATTCCCCTTCACGACAACAGATGAGATCAGAAAAAAGGTGGCTATTAGAGGAAGTGAAGAAAGGAGTAGACTCACAGAATGTCACATCAACACTCACGAAGTAGCGGCGAGACTCGGGATGATAACACCGATATCCTTTTTGAGTACAAGAGTATCCAAGAAACAGACACTTACGTGCACAAGGAGATAACTTATCAGTACCAGGATCAGGAATATGCACAAAGACAGTACAACCAAAAACATGATGAGGGAGTGAGAAATGTAGAAAGTTAGGATATAACAATGAAAAATGAGACTGGCGATCGAGAACAATGAAAGGCATGCGATTAATCAAATAACAAGCAGTAAGGACAACATCACTCCAAAAGTGTTTAGGAACGTGTGCATGAAACAATAAGGTCCGAGCAACATCTAGCAGATGACGGTGCTTGCGTTCAGCAGCGCCATTTTGTTGTGACGTATGAGCACAAGTCGTCTGATGAATAATACCACGATTGACACAAAAGGAAGTAACAGTAGACTGCATATATTCTAACGCATTATCGAAGCGAATAACTTTGATGCGCTTGCCAAATTGAGTAAAAATTTCATTGTAGAATGTAGAGAGAGCATAAGGCAAGTCAGACCAGTGTTTCAACAAAAAAAGCCAAGTCATACGAGAGCAAAGTAAGAGTGTCCACTAGCACTCGAAGTTTGAGAAGGACTTCAGATGTCTGTATGGACCAAATCGAAAGACTCGAACTAACGATGATGGCTACGATCAGGAAAGGAATTACCATGATTCTTATCTAATTGACATGCTTCACACTCGAAATGGGACACAGGAGGTAAGTTGGGAATTGTCAACTTAAGCTTAGCTGGTGAAGGATGGCCTAAGCGAAAGTGCTATTGAAGAGGTGAAATGGTAACACTTAAGGCGGATGAAGTATGGGAAAGAGAATCAGAGTCAATGTCAAGGTAATAGAGCCCGTTCTTCTCATGCCCCGAAGTAATCATCTTCTTGATCTTGAGGTCCTAAAAGACACAAAAAGTAGAAGAAAAAGTTATGGAGCAATGCATAAATTTAGTGAGTTGACTAACCGAAAGCAAGTTAAAAGGAATATCAGGAATATAAAGACTAGAAGATAAGGCCAAAGAAGGAGAGAGATGAAGTACACTTTGCCCGTGAACCATCGAGAGGAGCCATCAGCTAAGACGATATGGTGCTTAAGAGGGGTTAAATGAGAGAAAAGAGAAGAATTACCAGACATATGAGAACTAGCGCCTGAATCAATGATCCAAGATGGAGAAGTAAGAGCCGCACATGCAATATTACCTGAATTAGCTAATGTAGTAGTAGAAGAGAGCGGCAGAGTTTGACACAGGGTCCGAACAAGCTCGCGAAGCTGAATATGGAGAATATCAGAAGAAGTCGGTATTGTAGCCATAGTAAACTAAGCAGATGAAAGGATGCCAAATCTAAAGAAGAGCAAACCAACAGTCGCGGTCGTGTCACAAGGTGGGGAAAAATCAAGGTAGTCGAAGTAGAAAACCAAATAGGCCAAATCCCAACAATCCACTAACTCAGAGAATACAAAAAATCCCAAATGAAGCCAATAGGGTTTGAAGTAGATAGTAAGAACAAAGGCACCGAAAAACCTTAAATCGAACTTCCAAAGTGAACCGTTGAAAAACCAAATCTACCAACCAGAGGTAAAAATTGAGGACCAAATCTGAAAAACAACCACTGAAAGCGCAGAATTGAGCGCAAATCCAAGCAAAACACCAAGTAAAAACAAAAGTACCAAGGGAAATCCCAAACTGGACAAAAATTCCGAAATCGAACTCAAAGCGAACCAAAAATTGAACCAAAATCTCCAAATTAGGCTGAAATCACCAAATCGGACATCAAATCCCCAAATCAAGCATCAAGTCCCTAAATCAAGCATGAAATCGAGCAAGAAATCCAAAATCGAGCATGAAATCCCCAAATTGGACAGAAATCCCAAATCACATTGAAATCGAACGTGAATCGAACTGAAATCACCAAATTGAACTGAAATCAAACCAAAACTCGATGAAATCCCCAAATCAGATTCCCAAATTGAACAGAAATTCCCAAATCAAAAGGAAATCAAATTGGGAACCTAAAGCAACCATCGAAATCCCAAATTGAACGGGAATCGAGCTTGAAACCTGAAGCTACCACAGAAATCGCAAAAAATGACTCAAAACCAAGGCGAAAGCAGTCGGTGACCATAAAACGCACCATAAAAACCTAGGCGTCAAACTTGTGCAAACTCGAATCCTCAAATCAACAAATTGTTGCCCTAGAGGGCCAGTAGGGAAGATTGCGGCACCCATGGAAGAGGTCGCAAAAGATTAAAGGTTCAGAAACAAGCGATCGGCGAAAAAAGCATCCAGCAGCGCCGAAATTGGGAAAAATTCAAAAAAAAAATCAAAAAATCAAGGGGAAAAAAAAGGAAAATCATAGAGGAATAGATTGGCACTAGTCGGTCATCTGGGGAAATTTGTTTTTTTGTTTTTGTTTATTGTTTTTTTTTAATTTGTTTTTGTTGAGTTTCTTTTTTATTTTATTTTATTTTATTTTGTGCAAGCTCGAATTCAGACAAAGAAAAAAAAATTTAAAAAAAAGAAGAAGAAAGTTAGATCGGGATGCTCCGATACCAAGTTGAATAATAAAGTAATGATTTAGGGTTAAAAGATGAGAGAAAGGAGAAAAAAGAAGCACTGAAAGAGAATATTATTAAAAGAATAATGAGGCTTAACTTCACATCTACACCACACCAATATTTATATAAGAGATACCAAACTAATTACAAAAAGATCCTAACATATATAAGTAATTATCTAACAAGATCCAAATTGGCTGCCTTTCAATAATTGTTTTGGTCAAGAAGCAAATTCTTTAGAACCACAAAGTGACCTGTTTATATGGTTTCTGCCTTAAATTGAAATCTGAAATCCTGTTATTGGTTAAATTGAAAATCTAAAATGGTTAAAGCCGAATAAAAAAAAATCTAAAATGGTTAACAGGTTTGTAGTTTGTGATTGCAGCTTACTCTTTTCTCGGGATTCATCAGCTATCAAATGGTTCGAGATGCATACGAAGGTATATTTATGTACTGTAATGTTTAATCCTCCTACTCTTTTAAAACATAAGGTCATATGACAGTTATTAGTTTTTATTGGTACAATATTTTGTCTTCATCTAACATGTTTGGCACTAAATTAGCGAAAGACATACCCTAAAGTTCGTCTTTTAGCATGCAATATTTGGTATGCGTGTGTACTTTTCAAGTGACTCATGCATTGCAGATGCCTAACTTTGATTAAGGAATATTTGTTTTGATTGAGGTTTACAGAAGCTGGTGACGATAGTTGGATAAGTCACTGCCTATGATATTTGAACCAGATTATTTTGTGAAAGTGAATTAATAGAAACACCCTTGGGTTTGATGTCACAACCCAACTTGGAGGGTAATGAGATAACCTCTCCCACGGTGGGTGGGACCTACACACTGTCCCTGCACTCCGTGCTGAGATTTGGGCTGTGTGGATGGGTATTCAGTTGCATGGAATCATGGATTCCAAACAGTTATTGTGGAATCTGACTCTCAAGAGGCAATCCAGCTGATTGAACATCCATTAATATCACATTCCAGCCACAACTTGGTGAGAAATATACATAGTTTATTAGCAAGGAATTGGGATTGTCGTATACAGCATGTGGTGAAAGAAGGAAATGGGTGTGTTGACTGTTTGGCTAAGAAAGCTACCACTACTGTTATGGATCTCCTGCTTTTATACCGGACACCTGCAGTGGTTCAACCCCTCTTGGCATGGGATTCATTTGGTTGGGGAACTGCAAGAGGTGTTCTGTTTTAGCTTTGTTGGGCTTTAGCCCCTCATACACCAGGAATATATATATATATATATATATATATATATATATATATATAACCATTCTACAGGTATAAACATCTACGAGGTACAAGACATTACATAATAAATTCACATGTAGTCAAGTAACTTTTACAGCTCTTTCTGAGTAATTTTTGTGCCTCTACTATTGATACAATACAATTAGTGGTAACGGTTCAATCACCACAAAATCTAGATTATTAGGGATCTGAATTACTACTTCCTCTCAAAAACAATCTACTTCCTCTCTAAAACAATCTGTAGAGGCATGATAGACGGTAACTAGTCTATCCCAATATGATATTAAAATTTTGAATGTCAATAGCTACAAATTCCACATATAACTCTCTATTAGACACGTGTAACACAACCACTATCTGTCACATCTCTTAATATCACAGTTCCAACAAAAGTAGACACAAAATACATGCATCTCTATTTGAAAGAAAAAGCATACCTGTGACGACTTCAATGTCACCTGAGCATTTTGGCGAGTCATAGAAAATGCTTTAGTCTGAGTACAAGATTCGCCAGAAGATTCTTTGCCTCTCTGAGGCTTGCTAAATGTGGCTCTGCTGCCTCTAACCTACCTACAGACAATGTTTCAACTAATTTCGTTGAACAGACCCAAAACATATGTCATGTCAATTCACAACGATAGCACTGATATGATCTAGACAATGAATAGATACAAATAATGTGTCCTTTCATCCCACATCTATAACAAACCACTTCTTGAATGTGACCACTAGACGAAGGTTCACTAGATTGTTTGAATGGAGACCTCATGAAACTCTAGCGTCTGGGACTGCCAAATGACCTGCCTAGTTAAGCTTCGCCTTGTCCTCTAAGGAACTTGGATTCTTGGTTTATCTGTCTTAACGAATCTGCTTTACTTCTATAACCACCTAATAGAGAATCAAATCGGCGTTTCTTATATTATTATCACCTTTCTGCATATTCCCTTACATTTTTTTTCACAATTTTTTCTTTATTCTCCAGATCGACATACTTGGTTGTCTCAAAAGCTAATATTCTAGATCTGATGGCTAATTCCAGGCCGTACTAAAATCATCTGTACTTTGTATCTTTAGCGCGAACCAAATTAGGAGTAAAACGTGACAAAGCCGGTAATTGCAACTCATACTCGGTTACTGACATCTTTTCCTGCGTCAGTAATATACACTCTTGCTCCTCCTCAAATTGATAGGACAAAGACAAATATTTTTTCATTAAATGCATTCACAAGTTGCCCTCCAGTAATCTGTTTTGAAGTAAACGACCTAGAAGTCTCAACCACTAGCATATTCAACAGTCTTTTCATACTTTCCATTAATACTAAGCTTCACTTTTGAACATAAAAATGGATCGTAGGGAGTGTTATTGAGTTATAATAGAGGTTATCAGTTATCTCAGTACCATGATCCTACCATATTGTGGTTATTACTTGTTATACATCTTGATTTCAGTGGATATTGTGGGCACTAACTAAATTTATTAAAGGAATATTTTAAAATATTTTTATTATTTTTAGGTAAAAGTGGATATATCAGAACTTGAGGGGTGGCGCGTGCCCCCTCTAATCCTTCATTGGATCTGCTAGTGAGTGTTTGGTTATATGGATAGGAGATGTAGTGGGGATTAGTAGTCTGGTGGTTTTAGTGTGGAGGGCAATATTATTATTTTTGTAATTGAAAATGTTGATATCACCTTTATCTATCAAGTTTATTGATGGTTCTTTAATGGAGGGGAGGTTTATGTCTATTGTCAAAAAAAGTAAGGGAGGGCAGTGAAATTTCAAAGACCAATAGGAAGTTGTCTATATTTTTAAAAAACCTTGAAGGAGGTGAGTGTAATTGCTCT
>JAOTRH010233162.1:0-10100 GCA_034768845.1 Heliamphora exappendiculata
TTAATATTTCATTTCCTATAAATAAATATTCTTTAATGTGGATAATATTTATTATTTCCTAAATGAAAGTGTTAACATCAACTATGTTTTTTTTTATACCTACCCGAGCTAGGGTTTTATTACGCCTATTAGTGATTTTCACCAAGTTAACTTGGTTTTTTTGTACCTAGTCAAGCAAGGATTTTATTGGGCCTACTAGTGATTTTCATCAAGTCAACTAGGACTTTTTGTATTAGTCGAGCTAAGTTTTATTACGTCTAGTAATGATTTTTTTCAAGTCAACTAGGTCTTTTTGTATTTACCTGAGATAGGGTTTTATTGCGCCTAGCCGAGATAGGACTTTGCTGATGGCACATGGTGGGAGAGTTTCCACTTTTGGTAGATAAAAATAGAAGACATGCAAAGAATATAGGTCTAGCCCCCACTTCAGTTGCTGATGAGCTGCATCATTTGTTGAAGAACTTGGCAACCGAACACGGGTCACCTGCCAAGGTGCCAAGGAGATGCAACTGAACTTAAATAGTTTTGATCAACAGAGAAACAAACCACTAGATGCCGAAGAGACAAGTGGATAAACTACCAAAATGCCGAACATTAGGTGCCGATCAAGAGACTAATCTCAGCCATAATTGAATTGGAGCCTATTATACACATATTCCACACAGTCGCATTTGATGAGGTAACCAAAGAAGAACCTAGAAGAGCAAATGATGAATTGTTGCCATATGGGTTTATTTAGAGAGTGAGATTCCAAATGAAGAACCTAGAAGAACAAATGATGAATTGTTGCCATATGGGTTTATTTAGAGAGTGAGATTCCAAATAGAGACGAAAGAAGTGAAGGAAGTGTATTCTACTAACTCAGTGTTGTAGGATTTATAAGAGCTTTAGATGCTAGCCCTATAGGCAAAGTTTTGGTCTATCAAAGAGCTTGTCGATGAGATGGGCAACAGACCAAATCAGCCACTAAAGAGCAAAACAACTGAACATGAATGATTGCGTCGAGATGCTGACCTCCAAATATTAAGAAATAAGCAACCAACCAACTAGGAGGTGTGGAGAAGAGTTTGTGAAGAGTTGAACTACTAACCACTGGGTTGTTAAGTGGTGAAGAAAAATTACGATTCTAAGTTGACCGCTCGAGCAGACCCAAGGGGTGCGAAGAAGAGTTCTTGAAGAGTTGAACTACTGATTACTAGGTTGTTGAGGGGTGAAGAAAAATCACGGTTCTGAGTTGACAACTCGAGCGACCATGGGTCCGCTCGAGCGGGCTAGCACGGTGGTAGTCTCAGGCTAGGGACAGCTCGAGCGATCAGTAGTTCGCTCAAGTGGGCTTGTATGTAAAAAGTGTCAGGCTAGTGCATGTTCAAGCGGTCAGGGGTTCGCTCGAGCGGACCCGTCGAGGAATTGGTTTTTAGTGCGGCGGCTAGGGTTATATTTTAACTATGGGAGGTTGTTCTTTATATTATTTATTATACGTTTTAGCCTAGAGAGACTGAAAAAAAAGTCAAGATCATCATTCCCTTGTAATCCTCTAATCATTATAGTAAAGTGTAATCCTGTGGACGTAGGTACGCCTTACCGAACCACGTAAATCTTGTGTGCGATTATGTGATTGCTTGTTTTTTTGTTGTTATCATTTTGCAGTTTGTACATTCGTGTTTGATCTTGGACGAGATTAGTAATTGCGTTCTAATTCCCAATAACTAGTATCAAAGCCTAGGTTAGGAGGTTGACGAATACACATGGAAGAAGAAGAAAGATCGACAGAAATTGAGAAGTTTGACGGTTCGGACTTTGAATATTAGAGGATGCAAATAGAAGGCTATTTTTATTGGAAGAAGTTACACTTGTCGCTCTTAGAATCTAAACCAAAGGGCATGAAGGATGAGAATTGGGCGTTGCTTGACAGACAGGTGTTGGGAGTTATTCAATTGACGTTTTCCCAATCAGTGGCGCACAACATGATCAAAGAAAAGACTACAACATATATGATGGTGGCACTATCAAGCATATACGAAACACCATCGACAAACAATAAGGTACATTTTATAAAGAAACTATTCAACTTTAAGATGGTCGAAGGTACACCTGTTGCACAACATCTAAATAAATTTAATACCATTACACATCAATTGTCTTCAGTAGAGATTAATTTTGATGATGAAGTCAGAGTCTTGATTATATTGGTTTTGCTGCTAAATAGTTGGGAGGCTATAAGAATGGTAATGAGTAACTTTATTGGTAAGAATAAACTGAAGTATGACAATGTTAGAAACTTGAATTTGAGCGAAGAAGTTCGCATAAGGAATTTAGGTGAGGTATCAAATTCGGGGTCGAATGTTGGTACAACTTTGAATGTTGAAGCACGAGATAGGGGTAATGACAGGAATCAAAACAGATGAAGGTCTAAGTCCAGAAGAGGCAACAGCAAGTTCAGGTCGGGATGGCAGCCTGAATGTTGGGGTTGTGGTAAGACTAGTCATATCAAGAAAAACTGTAGGGAGTAGAAGAAGAAGGCTGACGGTGAGTTAGCTAATGTTGTGACAGAAAACATCCAAGATGCTTTGCTCTTATCAATGGACATTTTTATTGATTTCTGGGTATTAGATTCATGAGCCTCATTTCATACTATGGTGCATCGAGAGATCATAACAAATTATGTTGCCAATGACTTCGGCAAAGCATACTTGGTAGATAAAGATGCGTTAGACATCGTGGGTATAAACGATGTCAGAATCAGAGTTTCAAACGGTTTAGTATGGAAGATACACAAGGTACAACATGTACTTAAATTGATGAGAAACTTGATTTTTGTTGAGCAGTTAGATGCTGAGGGTCATTTAGTGACATTTGTTAGTAAAAGTCACCAAATGAGCTATGATAGTGGCTCAAGGAACGAAGACAGGTACCATGTACATGACCACAAGTACGAGGGATACAATGGCACTGGGAGACAGTGGTTCAAACATAACTTTGTGGTATCAAAGGCTGGGATACATAAGCGAGAAATGGATGAGAATTCTGCAATTAAATGGCAAGTTTCCAGGATTGAAGTTTGTAGAGTTTGATTTATATGAGGGTTGCATTTTCAGGAAGTAGAAGAAGGTCAGCTTCCTAAAAATGCGATAGGACACCAAAGCCAGACAGGCTAGAGTTGGTACACATAGATCTGTGGGGTCCTTCCCCAGTTGTATCTCTTAGAGGCACGCGGTATTATGTGACATTCATTGACGACTCCAGCAAGAAGGTATGGGTTTATTTTTTGAGAAGTAAATTTTATGTGTTTGAAATTTTCAAGAAGTGAAAAGAATTGGTGGAGACTGAAACCAGGTTGAAGCTAAAGTGTCTGAAGTTATACAATGGAGGTGAATATACAGAGGAAAGATTTAGGGAGTTCTGTGCAACCATTGGAATCATATGGGAGAAGATAATTCCAGGAAGGCCATTAGTAGAATGGCGTGGTTGAATGGATGAACAGGACGCTAAATGAGAGAGCCAAAAGCATGAGACTGCATTCTGAGCTACCTGAGTGGTTTTAGGTGATGCAATGAACACAGCAGCCTATCTTGTGAATCGGGGACCATCAATACCGTTGGATTTCAAAATTCTAGAGGATGTATGGAGTAGAAAATAGGTGAACTTATCTTTTTTGAAAGTTTTTGGTTGCACGCCATATGTTCATATTAATTCTGTTGCTAAAAGTAAATTACAACCAAAGTTTAAAATCTGTTATTTTATTGGATGTGGTGATAATGAGTTTGGTTATCGATTTTGGGATGACAAAAATCGAAAGATCATCAGAAGTAAGAATGTTGTATTTAATGAATAGGTGCTGTACAAGGACAAGTCAAAGGCTGAGACAAATAGTGCGTTACCAGAGATGAAGAAATTCGAGTTCATTGACTTATATGACATTTTTTAGGGAGCCAAAAAGAACGGGAATAAGAAAGATAATGAGAACGTAAACCCACATGTGAAATACGGTACACCAGTGACAGTAGTCAAGAGGTCTTTCAGGAGCATCAGACCGCCACAACGATTTTTATCGTCCCTATTCTATATACTGCTCACTGACAGCGGTGAGCTAGAGAGTTATGCAGAAGTCTTACTGACCAAGTGTTCGGTGAAGTGGGAGTTAGCGATGAAAAATGAGATGGATTCCTTGCTGATAAACCAAACATGAGAGCTGGCAAGAAGATGTTGTACAACAAGTGGGTCTACAGAGTGAAGAAAAAATATGATGGCAGCAAGCGCTACAAGGTAAGGTTAGTTATCAAGGAATTTCAGCAAAAGGAATGAGTTGACTTCACTGAAATCTTCTCTCCGATTGTGAAGTTGATAGCAATCAAAATAATGCAAGAAATTATTGTTGTAGAAGATCTGTTTCTCGAGTAGTTGGATGTCAGATTGTGTTTCTTCACAGTGAGTTGAAAGAAGACATATACATGCCCCAGCCTGAGGGATTTATAGTGAAAGACAAGGAAACCATAATCTGCAAATTAAAAAAGAGCTTGTATGGTATGAAACAAACTCTAAGGCAGTGGTACAAGAACTCTGATAGCTTCATGCAGAGTACCGGATTTACCAGGCTAGAGGCAGATCATTACTGTTATGTCAAGAGTTTTGATAGCTCATATATATCATTCTGTTGTTGTACGTAGATGATATGCTCATTCTTAGATCGTGCATAGAGGAGATTAGTAAGCTGAAGAAGCAGCTGCCAAAGTAATTTGTCATGAAGGATTTGGGAGCTGCCAAGTAAATCAGTGGGATGAGGATAGTCAGAGACAGAGCCATAGGGATCGTGAGACTATCCCAAACACAGTATGGGAAGAAGATACTGAGCAGGTTTAACATGAATGGTGAAAAAGCTATCAGTACGCCTTTAGCTAGCCATTTTAGGCTAACAAAGGATCAGTCTCCGAAGACAAAACAAGAGCAAGAGCACATGAGTAAGGTCTCATATGCATCGGTAATTGGTAGCATGATATATGCTATATTCTATACCATACCAAATATCGCAAATGTAGTGGAAGTAGTCAGCAGATACATGAGCAATCCAGGGAAGCAGCATTGGGATTCTATCAAATAGATTCTGTGATATTTGAAAGGGACTATAGATATATCTTTGTGTTTTACGAGGACAGAACTGAAGCTGCAGGGTTATGTGGATGTTGACTTAACCAGTGATATTGACAGTAGAAAAAGCATCACTGTGTTTGTCTACACTTTGGGTGGCACATAAGTGAGTTGGGTTTCAAAGTGGCAAAAAATTGTGGCACTTTCTACTACAGAGACAGAGTATGTTGCTCTGATAGAGGTTGGAAAGGAGATAGTGTGGTTACATGGTCTGATAGCTAAGTTGGGCATGTAGATTCACAGGGGTACACTTTTTAGTGACAGTTAGAGTGTTATTTTTCTCTTAAAAAATTCAGTATTCCACTCCAGAATGAAGCACATATAGCTGCGGTATCATTTTATTCGTTCTCTACTGAACAACGGTCAGTTGCATCTTGAGAAGATCAGCGGAGTGAAGAATCCAACTAACATGTTGATGAAAGATGTCAACACTGATAAACTGAAGTTGTGCTCGATTTCAGTTGATCTTTAGGGTTAAAAGACAAAAGATGGGTCACACATGGATGTTTAACTTTGATGGTTGATTCAAGGCAGTTGGTGTTGTATTGGGATTTTTTTAGGATTTGGAGTGATTTTACTTCAAGTCGGAGAATTGTTGAGTGGTGAAAAAAATCACAATTCTGAGTTGACCGCTCGAGCGGCCATGAGTCTGCTCAAGCGGGCTAGCACGGTGGTAGTCTTGAGCTAAGGACAACTCAAACAATCAGTAGTCCGCTCAAGCAAGCTTGTATATAGGAAGTCTCAAGCTAGTGCCGAGCGGTCAGGGGCCCACTCGAGCGGACCCGTCGAGAAACAATTTTTTAGTGCGGTGGCTAAGGTTTTGTTTTAACTATGAGGGCTTGTTTTTTGTATTATTTATTATACGTTTTAGCCTAAAGAGACTAAGAAAAAGTTAAGAGCATCATTCCCTTGTAATCCTCCAATCAATATAGTGAAGTGTGATCCCGTAGACATAAGCACGCTTTGTCGAACCACATAAATCTTGTGTGTGATCGTGCGGTTGCTTCTTTTATTTCTTCTTCGTTATCATTCCACAGTTTGTACATTCACGTTTGATCTTATGCGAAATTAGTAATTGCGTTCTAATCCTTAACATGGTTGTGGGAGCAAGATGCTACCAACAAGGCCTAAAAGATGGGCGGTTGAGCTAAAAATACTAGTCAACCAAGAAATGAGCCACTGGGTGCCGAGGTGCCTAGAAGATGTTTAACCGAGCTGACCTTCTTGGCTTGCAATGCTTTGTCGCCCTTAGTTTACTCCTCCGAAAGTCATCTAGGCGCAATAGTTGTGAAACAAAAAATTTCACTTTCACTTGTTGGGATGGCTCCACCAATTTTGATGAGAGAATGGGTTTTTATCTTCTAACAGTGAGATACCAAGTAATTTGATTAGTTGTGATAATAACGAAGAAGAGAGAGCCGACTAAGGAGCTGATCATTTGGTGTTGAGATTCTAAATTGTGGCAAGATGTTAAGGTGTGGCGAGATGCCGAGGAGTGCCCCGAGTATATGGGGAGCTGAACTGATGGGGTGCCAACCACTAGGTTCCCTAGAAGATACGTAGTTGTGCTGGAATGAGAAATAAACCACCAAGAGTGCCGAGGAGATGGACGGCTAAGCCATCGAGGTGCCTGACCATATGATGATGAGATGGTAAGCTTCTAATTCCTAGACGAGCAGTTGAGATAGAAGGGGCCTGAGCAGCCAAGGTGGTGGTGCTCAAAAGAACAGGAGCCATTTGGGCTTTAAGAGTGGGATTCGAATAAATCTTAGAGGGATAAAGAAAATAGTTGATTGAGGTCGAGAAAGAAAGGAAAATTCCTTTAATAATGACCTCTCAATCTTTTCAAGAGAGAAACCAATCAAGCGATGCCAGAATCAGCTTTGAATGACATGACACACGAAATACCTCCCTTCACTGGCGCACTCTGATGAGATCTTCACCGTCACAATCTTGCTAGAGTAAAGAGCCCTATTGGTAAACTCTTTGCAGTTGGATACAGATTGCTAAAGCTTTACTAATTGATTTTCAAGATACGAGAGTTGAGGACTTAAAGGCACTGGTGAGAGTCATAGTGTCTGAAGAGAGAGAAAAAGAGAGAGATGCAAAAAATGGTCGGGCCCTTGCTCTTTCATTAAAAATTTCTCATACCTTTTTTTAGAGAGAGTGTGTGTAATGATTCCTTTTTTTCAGGTTTGTTGTGTTAAAACACCAATATATATATATATATAGAGAGAGAGAGAGAGAGGGAGAGAGAGAGATGTGGCTTCTCGTCTTTTTTCATTCTCTAAGAACCAGAGAAGGGAAAGCTCCGTGTAGCATTATTTGTAGGTCTCTAAAATGGTGAGACACATATGCATCTTTAAAGAGATAAAAGGATTTTGTTTTTGTTTTGTTTTTTAATTTTATCATGGAAATAAAATAATATAGATATAGGAATCTTGAGAGAGAGTTTCCTTTAGTTTGTTAAGTGTTATAGCTTTCGAGAGTAAATCTAAGCTATTTGATACAAGTCTTGTGATTGTCGAGCATTGTCGATTCCTTGCTGAGCATTGCCTAACAAGGAATAAATAAATTTGATTGGTTGTCTTCCTTATCAGCCTTATTGTTTTCATAGCCAGTGCTAATTGAGTGAGTCTAAAAATACGTACTCACATAGTAATCAATGGGTGCTCAATGAGGAAGACGATGGCAAAGCCTTCGCGTGCTCTTATCATCAAATTCCTACAAAATAAGCGTATTGGCCGATGGTCTATGGGAGACCCTCCGATACCTAAGTTAAATGGAGCTTGAGAGAGAAAGATAAATAGTAGGAGAGGGGACTTTGCCACACCTTACAAAAGATGAAGAACACATACATATATAAAGAAAGAGAGAATTGACCCTTTGGCCTTATCACCTCATGATGTTACTAGGCTAGGCTTGTCAGGAGGTTGGTGGTTTTATGATATTTTTTCCTACACAAATAAATTCATTCAAAATTCACTTTATTTTCACCAAACTTATTTATCACATCTCTTATTTTTTTATTCTCTTTCTGCATCATTCTTATGTGCGAGGCATGTCCAAAGTCAAATTATGTTTGATGATACTATTAGACAAGAATAATTTACTAATTATAAGTAAATAAGTAAAAAAAAAGTATTAGGTAAATTACACCTAGAACTTCTGTATTTCTATCATATATCGCTGTCTATCTCTTATTTTTAGAAATTATATTGAACTCCCATATTTTATCAAAATGAATAACACTTTAATTTATCCGTTAGTTAACTATCAGTTCAGCTAACCAAAAAAAAATGACATTAGCTAATTTTTTTATAAAAAAAATTCAACTATACCCTTATACCATCCCATCGGCTCACCCCGCTTCTTTCCTATCCCTCTCAGCCCAAAAACACCACCGGTTCACCCTTCCTCTTCACTTCAACGGCTCACCCCGTGTCGCCGTCACCCCCTTCTTAGAAATTACACAGGTTGATCTTCTTCTTCGCCCCATTCTTCCATGTAAATCAAGCAACTCTCCCAAATCCCCCACCCCTTTCAAAGTTGGTAGAATTTCTCTGTAAACCCTATCAAATATGTATATATATATATATATATATATACATATGCATCAAGAAATTGGCTCTAAATCAAGGATTAATAGAATTATTTGTGTTTGTATATATGTTCGAGAAGAAAGAGCACGTCGTGATTTACTCCCTCTGCTTCGTTACCTTGCTATTCGCAGTCACGATTTCCAGCGTTTTGTGTTCGGAAAGTTTCTAGGTTTATATAGCCGCCGCGCGAGGTGTTGAGATTCGGTTGGGCTTGGGGATTCGCCTGGTTGTCGGAATTCGATTTGAGGTTTGGGATTTGCAATTAATGGATGAGTTAGTGGGATCTTCCATGTTTGATCTTCGACCCCCACTTCCTTCTTTGTAAAATTTACATTTTTTGCAATTCCTTCTCGTTGGGTCATTCCGTCGAATTTATGGCGCTCTAAATTTGTGCTACTGGTAAGTGGTAATCAATTTGATCCACACATGAAGGAACTTCTGCTATCTTTCTCATTTGGGTTATTACTTTAAGCGATTTTCTCTAACTAAATTCTGTAGTTCCATCTCTAGTAATCGTACTACCATTCACAATTCCTTTCTCTCTGTGAAAATCACTTGTGTTTCTTTTTATCATTGGTTATCACTTCAATTTGATCCATAAAGAAGCATATGCTATTTTTCTCATTTGGGTCGTTGCTCTAATCGATTTCTCTCTTTCTCTCTCTCTAAATTTTAGTTTCTATAGCTCTGGTGAAAATAGAAACTCAGTCGACTGAATTAACCAGCTTAGTCGATTGAAAGGTTACTGGAACACATGAACACATTCCAGTGTCTAAGTTGACTGATTCCCCAACATTAGTCGACTGAACCTCTTAGCCAACTGAAAAACCTCATCGATTCACATACGGGCCTGAAACAAACCAACCAAACACAATTAAAGAACATAAAACAACATATCATGCATTTGCAAACAGTAAAAACACGTATAACACATGTTGTTCTAAAATGATAAAGCAAAACCAATACATCGGATAAACTACATGAAAATAAAATGGTACTAGATCTCACACCAACTCTCAGAGCTTCAAAACTCATATATCTACCTTTGTAAAATGAACTATATGCTATTTTTCCATATGGGTCGTTGCTCTAATCAATTTTTCTCTCCAAATTTCAATATATTGTTGAAAATACAAGGATAGTACCTGAAGTAGAAACAGTATCTTGTGGTAGAGCGACGATCAGTAGGATCTTCGGCCCAGTCAGCAACAGAATAAAAGCGAAGCTCAAGGGATGAGTGCGAAGAGAAGTGAAGACCATGAAACAAAGTCCCATTGATATACCGTAAGATGCGTAGAACAGCAGCATAGTGGGTAGAACGAGGAGCACTCATAAACTGACTAACCAGATGAACTG